>CAJQZJ010000594.1:372898-459320 GCA_907164525.1 Lophiomys imhausi
ACACACACACACACACACACACACACACACACACACACACACACACACAGAGAGAGAGAATTAAAAACAATAAAAAAATCTTTAAATTTTTTAAATGCTAAGGGTATATCTTAAATATTCTCACAACTCTGTCTTTCCTCTCTCCTTTGTGCACACACACTCTCTCTCTCTCTGTCTCTGTCTCTCTCTATCTCCATTATTTAAGGAAGAAAAAATACCTTCTTCATACATATACTATATAGATATACACCAGGTATATCTATAATTTTGTGAATTGTGTTCCAATAAGGCTAGGAAAAAAGAACTAGATACTTAATTGGTGTTTGCTGAATGAATCAATGACAACTTAACTGCTTAAACACTAACACCAACATTTAAGTATTGGGTTATTTATTTGGGCATTTCCTGAAAATACTATCTCTTCAAAAGATGATTATTTAAAATAACTCTAGGGACTTGGGGGATAACTCAGTTGGTAAAGTGTTGGTCACATAACCTTGGGGAATTGAATTCAATCCCCTGCATTCACAGAAAAAACAAGGCATTGCAGTATGTATTTGTAATTCCAGTGCCAGCAATATGCAAATAAAGGACCTCTTGGGCTTCCTGGTCTGTTGGGTTAACAGAATCAATGAGTCCCAAGCAAATGAGAAAGAGATCCTTCCTCAAAAAACAAGGTGGATAGCTCCTAAGATGTAATACCAATACCTATGGCCTCCACAAACACACACACACACACACACACACACACACACGCACGCACGCACACATGCACACACGCACACATACACGCACACGCACATGCACACGCACACACACACCCTTCTAGCTTTCTCTTGACAACTAAGATTAATGTAGTTCAAATAACTGAGGTTTCTTAATTTAAATCATGGTTTTAAAACAAGCAATAAAAATAATAAAATAAAAATTTTAAATAATTTGGACTAAGAATGTAGCTCAGTGGTAGAGCACTTACCTGGCTTTCTAAGGTCTTGCATTTTATTTACTGAAAATAATAGTAGTTAATAATAATAATAACTTTTAAAAATTATTTGATGCATAAATTTTTTTCTAAGGCTGAGAATCAACTCCAACACTCAAGCATTCTACCATTGATATACTATCTGGTTCTACAAAATGCAGTTTTTAAACAAACATTTAAATTGTTACAGACGTTGTTTTCAAGTTTGTTCCTTATGATGATGGAAAGACTCCATCCCATTGGAATAATTGGACAGCCAGGATTAGAGGCAGAAGAAAACACTAACAAAACTGGCTTGTCATTGTACCAAGCAAGGAATGTAACAAAGTGTATTCTTGTATGTGGAGGGGGTTATTGAAAATGGTGAAACAAGCCGGGCGGTGGTGGCGCACGCCTTTAATCCCAGCACTTGGGAGGCAGAGGCAGGCGGATCTTTGCGAGTTCGAGGCCAGCCTGGTCTACAAAGCGAGTCCAGGACAGCCAGAGCTGTTAAACAGAGAAACCCTGTCTCGAAAAACCAAAAAAAAAAAAAGAAAATGGTGAAACAAATTTTTCTGTGGACCTACATTGCCAATGGATAGTTGCCTACAAGATTAACTCCTACATAAGCTTCTATTACAGTACCTTGAAACATCTCCTGATTTACATTTTGTTCAGTTTTCCACTTTAGATGCTTGTATCATTAAATAGGTATGTTTAGATACTGAAATTTATCTTATGTCATATCTAAAAACATTTGTGTTCTTTTAAAATTTGTTTATGAAAATCCTAACTTCTGGGGTCTAGAGAGATGGCTCAGCAGTTAAAAACATTTGTTGCTCCTGCAGAGGGCCTAAGGTCTGTTCCTGCTAAGGAGCCTAACAGTTCTGTAATGTCAGTACCAGGGAATCTAGCCCTTCTTCTGACCTCCATGAACACTATGTGTATGCGGTGCTCAGACACACATGCAGAATGCAGACAAAACACTTATATCCACAAAATAAATCTTTAAAACAAAGGCCAATTTCTAATATAATGCTGTTACGACATAGAGTCAGGCCTTGGGTAGATGATTAAGTCCTGAGGGTAAGTCTTTCATTAATGTAATTATTTTTCTTATGAAAGAAGGCTCAAGAAGAACACTCTGATCCCTTCTGCTGTGTGAGAGCAGAGCAAAAATTCTCATCTGGAAACCAGAATGTTACCCATAATCACATATAAATCTGCTGGCCCCTCTCATATGTCCCTATGAGAAGTATACTTCTGATGTCTCTAAGCTGTGCAGTTGGTAGGGTTTTGTTACAGTAAACTAGATAGAGTAAGAGCACTCACTTTGCACAATATACAGCACATACATGTTTTTAATAACTCTCTGACATCTGAAAAGGAGAAGCACTTTTTGAATTACCTGGGTAAGCACTGCAGTGTGCTCATTACCACAGCTAATATAAATCACACCCAGATTCTTCAGGGCACCAATTGAATGAGGCATGTAGATTTGCACTGCTGAAAGAAAACAGACTTTTTAGAATGTAGGAAAGAGACTCAGGGACAGGTTTGTAAGTTTCAGGACAGCTTGGGCTACAAATTGAGACTCTGGACTCTGGAGACTCTGGAGGAGACTTAGAATTTCTTATCTTTATATTTTTATATCTTTTATAACCTCTACATTAGTGTCTTATGACTTAACATAATTTTAAAAGTGAACGTTCAGAAGTATTAAAGGAAAAATTATGCTTTGAGGGGGAAATAGGCATTCTAATACTTATTTCTGGAAGCCTTTAACCTTTCAGAACATCTGAAGCAATTGTTCTAGAGTACTAAGTTTCAGTACTAAGCTCCAGTACCAAACTCCTAATATGTTTTCATAATTTGCATTCATTTCTGATGCATAGCATATATTAGTGACAGAGGATACGAGAACTTACCTTAAGAGGATTGGATAGGATGTAAGTTCTCTCCACAGTACTGGAATATAGTAGGTGCTAATATATATTAGCCAAATGCAAAGAAATGAACAGAGGAGGCTGGAGTTCTTGAAGTAAACATCTGAATGAATTGTATTTTAGAGGGGCACAGAGGGACAGTTGCTCATACGCTTTATTTTTTAATACATGAGCTAGTCATTTCCTCTAACATGGATCAGTCTAATCAGTGATTCCCAATGCTTACACATTTGAACGACATGTGAATCCATAACAATGGCTGTACTTGACTGTCACTCACAGACATTCTGATCTAATTCCAATCAAGCTCAACCTGGACAGCAAGCGCTTTAAAGGTATCCTATGGTAGACAAATGCTCTATATCCAGAGGCCAGAGCCTGTAAATATGATAAGTTATCTAGCAAAGGGGTGATAAGGAAGCCAGGAGAATTTAAAATGCTAACCTTAAAATAGGGAGAATAGCCTGTTTGGTCCAGGTGGGCCCAATGTAACTACTTTAACTGAGGAAGCTGGAGGCAAAAGATCCAGTGTTAAAGGGGTGTAATCTGCCACCACAGGCTTTGCAGAAACAGGGAACATTCTATTAATTGCTAAAGTCCTATAGAAGCTAGAAAAGAAAAGAAAAAGGATTCTAACCCAGAACCTTCAGGAAGCAAGGCAACCCTGCTGACTGAGATCAAATACCAGAGTCCTGATTCTAGATTAAAAGTGCATTGTTTTAAGTTGCTAAGTTTTGTGATATTCCAGAGGCAAGAGGAAGCTGATACAGCTTTCCAGGTAATGCTAATGTGACAAGAGTTTGGGAACCACTGTGATGTTCCCTGTGGCAGGACAGTCTTTTAGCTGCAAAGGAATAACAAATTGTTGTAAGGACAAAACTATTTTCTTACCGTCAATTTTTTTCCCACTGAGAGCCAGCTGCCCAGCACTGTTGCTTCCCCAACCAAATGAAGTCCCCATGAGAGACAGAGCAAAGCTGTGAGAGCCACCTGCAGCCACCTGAGCCAGTGGGATCCCCTCCAGGGACTTCACCCTCTGCGGGCTGGCCTGGGAACCAAACTTCATCCCCAGGCCCAGCTGACCTTGACTGTTATTTCCCCAAGAAAACACTTGGCCATCTACAAAAATAAAGAACATTTAAGAATTGTACACCTACTGGCTTACCAACACAGTAGAACCTATGACCTCAATACCACATTTTTTTTTTACTAAGGTATAGTTGACAAAGGAAACTTTTACATATTTGAAATATTGAAGGAATATTCTAATATATACATACATTGTGAAACAGATACCAGAATTAGCTAATTAAATTGCGTCACACAGGGGGGTTTTTTGTTTTGTTTTTCCAAATTCTGCTTTCAGGGCTGTGGCTATAGCTCTAGATGGAGCTCAGATAAAGTAAGGTCTTGGGTTCAATGTCCAGTTCCAAGTTAAAAAGCAAACAGGAAATGAAACAAAACAAAACTCTCCTTTCTTAGTAAATGTCAAATATACAAGCCATTATTATTAACTATAGTTACAGCGTGGGACAACAGGTTTCCAGACCTCATTCATCCTGTAGGTGAATTTGTAACTTTTCAACACTTCCTCCTTTCCCCTACCCGTATGTTCCTAGCAACCACCACCACTCTACTCTGGATTCTATGAATCCAGTTTTCTTTGATTTTACATGTGAGACAGGCAGCATTTGTCTTTTAATTTTTGGTTTAAGTTACTACTGTAATGTTCTACAAGTTCATCTACAGTGTTGCAAATGCAAGATTTTCTTCTACTCTTTGTATTATACTTAATTCTGAAAAGCCTTCAAAAATAAAACAAAGATAAAGAAGGAAATGGTACTAAAATTTTCAGATGAAAGACAAGGCATATTGTTGAGTATTGTATGAACCCAAGAGCCCCCTCGAAAAATTCTTGTCCATTCTTTTCCCCTGCAAAGGCAACTGTGTTCTTATAGCTTTTCTGCTACCAAATTCTTGAAGTTGTCCTTGGCTTGTGTTTTCTATATGCTTCAAGCTAGAAAATCCTAAATTCCTACTCCCCTACTTCCAGATTTATGCAGAATTCAACCTTGTCTCATTTCTCAATTGTTACCATTTTAGCAAGATACGATGGGAAATTATAGCAGCTTCAAACTGGAGTCCTACATTCCTCCCTTGCTCACAACAGTCTTTTCTGTCAAAGGTAGCCAAAGTGATCTTTCAAAAAATTAAGTCCAGTCCCCAACTCAGGTCACCCTACAGCTGCCTGCTAGGGATCCTGGCACCCCTAGTCACTCTTCTTCTCTTTGGGACTCACCAGATGTCAGGCTACTTTCTTTTTTTTGTTTTGTTGTTGTTGTTTTGTTTTGTTTTTATTTTTTTAAATAATTTATTTTTTATTTCTTCAAGTTACATCTCAATCATAATCCCCTCCCTACTCCCCCCTCCAGTCCCACCCTTCCACCCTCTTCCCCCTCAACCTCCATCCTCTCCCCCCCTTTTTTTTTAATCTAAGGTATTTCTTTTTCCCCCAACAGCTCTCCCTTTCAGTCCAACAAATGGTTCTTTTTCTTATAACTATAAATACAATACAAAACAACAGAAATAAATAGGCCACAATTATGAGAGTTATATGGCTTAGCATACATTCCCAATGTCCAGTCCATAAGTATTTGGCATCTGACTTTAACATTCTACTATCTAACCATCTCCATGAGTTTAAGGTTCTATATCTAACTCAGCTTTCATACTAACTTGCCTCACAATTTTAAAAACATCTTCTTAGATCCAGAACACCCTCTTGATTCCTAAACAACTCAAAATTTAACTATGAGACTCTAGCTATCTATTCTTCAACCACCTCAGAGACCTGAGAGGGATAAATATATCTGATTATATAGGAAGTGCAGGGATCAGGCTACTTCCTAACAAGGACCTTCTAGCAGTGCATGTGATGGTGAGACACAGATAACCCACCTGCATGTTTTGGCATAACCCTTCCTGACTCTGGTCACCCCATGAAGGATGGGATAGATCCATTCTCCAGACCAAGTCGAGCACATAAATCCTATACTAGAGCCCAGCCTATCAGTTCTGCTGTGTCCACATAAGAAATACAACCAACAAAAGAGATGCATATGTCCTTGTCTTCTTGCAAAAACAATATAAAAGATCAAGAAAGTATGTACACCTCAAATCCACCAGTCCTATAGAACCACTCTTCAATAAGAATTACCTAGATGGGCACTAAGGCACAGAACTTACAAAGAACAACCATAAACTTCACCGAACAATGCAAGGAGTTAAAAAAAGACACAATTTAGTGAACTTGGAGAATAAATGCTTGATTGATGTTCAAGAACAAACATACATAAATGAAATGACAAAGGCAATATAGAATTTGAGATACAAATTCAATAAAAAGATAAAAATATTGAAGACACCTCAAGCTGAAATGGTGATGGAATTTTTAAAATCTCAATAATCCACTTAGAAAACTCTGAGGAAAGGGTTACAAATAAATTGATCAAGTAAAAGATGAAGTATCAAATCTAAAGATAGAAGACTTAGACAACACAAGCAAATAAAGTGAAACATGTTTAAAAACACAGGAAAGGAATGGGCATGAATTATGAAAAAGCATGACAATACAAGATCTTTGGACTAAGGCATAGATATAGGAAACAAATCCCAGATGAGTGTCATAGGTGAGAACTTCAGTATGATAACAGAAGAAAACAACCCAAACAAGGGTTTTTTAAAGCAAAGATATAGTCAAAAAAATAAAAGAAACACACAGAATACTAAATATATAAGATCAGAAAAGAAATTCCTTATAGCATACAATAGTCAGTGCATTAAAATATAAATAAGTTAAGTGTATTGAAAGTTGCAAGAGAAAAAAAAATACATAAAAGTAAACCCATCATAATAACAACTGGTTTCTCAATAGAAACTTTGAAAGCCAGAGGATCTTGAAGCAATGTATCCAACTTCTAAAAGACCACAAATGCAAAACTATATGTCTGTACCCTGTAAAATTATCAGCCATATATGAAGTAAAAAAAAAACTTTTCATGATACAAACATGCTAAATGAATTTGTGTCTACAAAATCAGACCTGCAAAGAATACTGAAAACAATACTTCAAACTTTAGATAGGAATAAATATAGCCAAGAGAGTGTAGAAAGAAAAAAAATGAAGCTATAATTATTAAAACTACTAATAAATAATCTTAGCTTTAAAGAAAAGAAAACACTCTCAAATGAGAAGATGGAAAAATATTCCAAACAAACAGGACCAGGAAGCAAGCAAGCATTGCTATCCTAATATTTGACAAATATAGACTTCAAACTGAAACTAATCAGAAGAGATTATCAAAACTCAAAATAGATAAATTAGAATTCTTTTATTCATTCTAATCAAGAGAACAGTTAACCAATAAAACAGAATCCTAAACATATAGGCACCACACTCTAATGCACACAACTTCATAGCAACTATATGACCAGAATTAAAGACACAGATTAATGCCAACCTAATAACAGTAGATGATGTTGATAACTCACTTTCTCAATAGATAGGCCATCTGGAGAAAAACTATACAGAGAAAGAATAGAATTTAATAATATCATACTTCAAAAGAACATAACAGATATCTTTGTAATATTCACCCAAACACCAAGGAATACTCAGTAACCCATGGAAGTTCCTCTAAGGTACACTACATACTAGTACACAAAACAATTCTCAACAAATTCAGAAAAATTCAAGTAAAGCAGAATACTACATGATCATAATGAATGAGAAGAAAATTGCCAGCAAACAAATCTCTGACAATATATAATCCTACTGAGATTAAACAACTCATTACTTGGTGATGAATAGTCAAAAAAATAAATCAAGAAATAGTTTTACATTTTCTGGAAATAAATTAAAATAAAAACACAACACACACACACAAACCTCTGGTACACATTAAAAGTAATCCTCAGAGGAAAAGGTATAGCTATACGCTCCTACGTTAAATACCAGAAAGATTACAAATAAATGACTTCCTGAGACAACTGAAGAGTTTGGAAAACAAGAACAAGCCTTTCCAAATCTAGTAGATGGCTAGATATAATAATCAGTGCAGAAAGTAAAGCAATAAAGACAATACAAAATATCAACTAACCTTAGAGCTGGTTCTTTGAAAAGATAAATGAGATAGATATTCATTGACCCAACAAATCAAAAAAAAAAAGAAAGACATATTCCAAATGAACAGAATCAGAAATGAACATAAAACCATTATAACAGACACTAAGGAAATTCAGAATATTACAAGGGAATACTTGAAAAACCTGTACTTCACTGAATTATAAAATCTAAAAGAAATCAGATGTGGCGGCACACGCCTTTAATCCCAGCACCCGGAGGCAGAGGCAGGCAAATCACTATGAATTCCAGGTCAGCCTGGTCTACAAACTGAAGTCCAGGACAGCCAGGGCTACACAGAGAAACCCTGTTCTGAAAACAACAACAACAAAAAATGAAAATGTAAAAGAAGGGGCTGGAGAAATGGCTCAGTGGTTAAGAACACTGTCTGCTCTTCCAGAGGTCCAGAGTTCAGTTCCCAGCAACCACATGGTAGCTCACAACCATCTATAATGAAATCTGATGCCTTCTTCTGGCATGCAGGGGTACATGCAGCTAGAGCTCTCATATGTAAAATATATAAATAAATCTTAAAAAAAGAAAATGTAAAAGAAGTGGATAAATTTCATGATTCATCCTGATCTAAATAAACACATAAGAAATAAGGAGATGCAACTGTAACACAAACCACTCCCAACTAAAACAATCCCAGGCCCAACGAAATTCACAGCAAACTTCTTCCAGTCTTTCAAAAGAGATGTACAGCCAATACTTCTTAAATTATTCAAAAAGAAAGAAACAGAAAGAACATGTCCAAACTCCTTTATGAAGCCAGTATCACTCTATACCAAAACTAAATAAGGGTACAACAAATAAGTCTAAACTACAGGACAACATCCCTTATAAACATAGATACAAAAATGCTCAATAAAATACTTTCAAACCACAAAGGCATATGTCAAAAAGATCAAAGTTCGCTTTATTCCAAAGATACAAGGATTGATCAAAATATGTATTTCAATAAATAAGTAATATAAATAGGCTTAAGGAAAGAAACCCCATGATTATCTCAATAGATACAGAAAAAGCCTAGGAAAAAATCCAATATGCTCTTGCAGCAAAAGTTCTAGAGAGAGGATGACTGGAGGGAACATACTTCCACATAATAAAGGCTAAATAGGATAAACGCATAGCTCACATTATGCTAAAAGAAGAAAAACTTGAGGCAATCATATTAAAATCAGGAAAGAGACAAGGCTCTCTACTATACCCACTCCTTTTCAATACAGATCTTGAAGCACTAGGTAGGGCAATAAAACAAGAAAAAAAATTGAAAGGGATGCAAGTAGGAAAAGAAGAAGTCAAGTTATTTCTATTTCCAGATGATAGGATATTATACATACAAGATCACCAATTATTACCAGAAAGCTTTTAGAAATGAGCAATAATTTCAATAAAGTGGCAAGATACAAAATCAACTTACAAAACTCACTAGCCTTCCTACATAACAACAACGAAGTTTCTGAGAAAGAGATCATTGACACAATCCCATTGACAGCTGCCTCAATGAAAATAAAATATCTAGGAATAATCCTAACCAAGAAAGTGAACTACTTACATGATGAAAAATTTAAAACCTTGAAGGAAAAGACTGAGGAAGACACAAGAAAATAGAAAGCCCTTTCATGGTCATGGATGAACAGAACTCATATCGTGAAAAGAAATGTGTTACCAAAAGACACTTACAGACTCAACAAAATTCCAATAAAAATCTCCACAGCATTCTTCACAGAAATAGAAAAAACAAAACAAAACATTCTAAAATTCACTATGGAAGTACAGAAGACCCTGGAAAGTCAGAGCAATCCTAAGCAAAAACAGCAGTATTATTAACTAATCTAAGTGCTGCTTCTTTGCAAGATAAAAAAAACTGACAGACCTTAGCCCAATTAGCCAAAAGAAAGAATAATATGTCACAAATTTACATAATCAGAAGTTAATATTGAAACACTACAATATATCCCCTCAAAATTCAGATTACCATAGGAGAATTATTGCTTTAAAAGAAAACTAGTATTTTATTAACTTGGAAAATCTAAAAGAAACATAAATTTCTAAGTTTATCCAAACAACTAAAGTCAAACCAAAAAGAAATTAACACCCTAAACAGACTAACAACAAATGAGGAGACAGAAACAATAATTAAAAAGCTTCCAGTTAATATAAATAGACTTAAAGATAAAATGAACACACTCCACATTAGAGGAGTGGGATGGGTGGGAGAGGGAGGAGAGGATGGGAGGGTGGAACCGGGAGGGGTGGAAAGAGGAGATTATGATGGAGATGTAACTTGATGTAATAAATAAACATTATAATAAAAAATAGGAATAGTTAAGATAAAAAAGATAAAATGAACACCACAATAAATGTGAATGCCTTTAACAGAATACAATATACTTTCATAATAAAAGTCCTAGAGATGGTAGAACTGGAGAGAACATAACTTAAATTAATAATTAATAAATTTAATTATAAAAAAATAATATATGACAGACATTATCCTATATGGAGAAATGGAATCACTTCCATCAAGTCAGGAACAAGACAGAGCTGTCTACTATCCTTGCTGTTTCTCAATATATTGCTCCAAACATTATCTGGAGCAAAAGGCAATAGAAGGAAATTAAAGACTCAAAATAAAAAAAAATTCTTATTTTCAGATGCCATGGTATTAGATGTAAGAGACTCCAAATACTTCATCAGAAAACTTCTAGAATCAATAATTTCAGCAAAATGGCATTATGCAAAAATCAAGTCATGAAAATCAGTAACCTTTCTAAAAACCAATATGCAATCTCAGAAAGAGATAAAGTACATACACCCATTTCACAATAGCCTCAAAGAAAGCACCTATGTAGGAATAAACCTAACCAATGAGGTGAAGAACCTCTACAATGAAAACTTGAAATCTCTGAATGAAGATTTGGAAACATTAGTTTCCAAATTGGAAACTTTAGAAAATGGGGGGAAAATCCTCGTGATAGAAATAATATTGTGAAAATGATCATCTTACCAAAAGCAATTTACAGATTCAGTGCAATCCTAGTCAAAATCTCCACAGTATTATTTAAAATTAGTTCCTAATGACAGAGGTCCCTAAAGTATTCTTTACCTTCTGATAATGCCAAAGAGTGGTAGTGTCCACAGGAAACTTGGATTATTTTTATGCCACTCAGAGCTTTTATTTTCCTATAATTAAAAAAGTCACAAAAATCCATTAAACTGTGTTTAGATGAGTTACCGAAGAAATTTCAAACATTTAAAAGTATTTTAGATAATATATCAGATCTCGGGGAACAATTTTATTCTCCCATGCTTCTGTAATACCAAAGGGTCAAACTGCTTTTTCCTTCCTTCTTTTTATAATTTTAGTTACTTTGAGGAAGGGTTTCAGTCCCAGTCTCCAAGAACTGCAGAGCCTCTTGCTCCCTTGTGAGTCAGAGCAGCCCGAGGGGTTTTCCCACTTACGCTGCCCTCTCTAGTCTGCACCTCTCGTGTCTCTTCATCATGCTAGACAGAGCCTTCTTTCCCACGCTGCTCCTGCTGATGCTACTCCTATGGCGGTGGTTCTATGGGACACTGTACGAGGACAGCAGGAATCTCATTCATCTCTACATGTGCAGCACTAAGTGACAAGGCATCTGACTACCTGACAAGGACTACAAGTCCCTGTCATACACTCTTTCTTAATTGAATCTCTTCAACACACATCACACAGACAGTTCACATTGCATCTGTTGGTTTTTCTTAGGTTTGGGTTGGGTTTTTTGTGTTTGTTTGTTTGGGGGATTTAGGGTTTTTAAGGGGAGCAGGGTGAGAAAGGGTCTCACATAGGTCTGGCTGCTCTCTGACTCCCTATGTAACTGAGGCTGACCTTGAATTTCTGATTCTCCTGTCTCAGTAAAGGTCTATGTATTTTAGAGCTTCAGTGGAAGAGTATGGCATGTTCCATTAGGCTTTCTCATCATAATGATAGTGGGTAGTTTACCACATAGGACCTTGAATACTTGGGAAATACATAAAGTGTGGCTAATGTGAGATGAGAGGCTCTGTTTCGGTAAGATACTAGATAATCAAGTAAGATTTCTTTCTGAATCCTTGATATCTTGCTGGTTTGTACTTAAGATAAGTTTTTTTGTTTTTGTTTTTGCTTTTTTGTTTGTTTGGTTGGTTGGTTGGTTGGCTTTTAAAAATGTATTTACTGTAGGAGTTCAAGTGGATTCCCATAGTTACATTACAATAAATAAAATCTACACTCAAAAATCACATATCATTCCATTCTTACTTTCTCCTTCATGGGCTCTCTAATTAATCAACTGTTTCTTCACATAATTTCCTGACCACTTGTCTCACCACATTTTAACCCTTGAGGCTATCTATCTACACCTCAGTCATAGTCATCTTTGTGTTCTGGCATTTGAGTACCTAGCACTCAAAGATATTGAAAAGTAGTGATTTGAAATACTTACATAGGCATAAAACTGATTTCTGTAAATTCTCCAATCCCCAGCTGTCCATCAGAACCAGCCCCCCATGCAAAGACCCTTCCTTTGTTGCAGACAGCCAAGGAATGCTCCTTCCCACAGCTCACAAGATCAACGTGGAGAGTATCCAATGCCTGAATTGGTTCTTTGGAAACAAAAACAAGTAAGAACTCTCATAAAATTATAAACTTCTAGAGTTTAAGACAGTAATTGCGTTCAAAAACAGAAAAATTACCCCGATTCTTTGTCTCCTTCGATGTTTGTTAAATCAAGTCTAAAGTCCTTACAAAACATCAGGAGGAAACAAATTCACTATGTTCATGCTAGGTGTGTAAACACAGCTGTGTTACATTGAGTGTCTGGACACAACCTGGCAGGCAAGGTTTGAGAACCTAGGGTTCCTACATAAGCAAACTGAAACCCAGCTCCAAATGATGATCACAGCCCAGGGAAACGAAACTGAAACGTGCCCAACTAATCTCTACACAGAGAATTGAAACTGCCCACCAACCTTAACTAGTGCCTGGCCATTTCAACCAAGAGAATTATTTTGCCTTGCTTCCTTGTTTGAAAAGTTTCTGGCTCATATCTGCTCATATCCCTCAGTGCAGCCTGAGCCCTTGCACTCTAGTGCTGGGCTATTTGTGAGTGACAATATGCTCCAATTAGAGTTGTAGGTTATTAATGTACACAGGTTATCTTTTCATTTTTTTCTTCTTATTTTTGTTTGTTTTGGCTTTACAATACTGGGGCTTGACTCCAGGGCCTCTTTTGTGCCTGGCAAGTGCTTTATCACTATTTCTTAGATGGTTCCCACAATTTATTGTCCATGAAAGTCCCAAACTCTTTTCTATTGTTAAATACAGTACATGGGCTCCTAAATCTAGGCACCTCTTTTCACTTACTTTCTGTGAATTTCTATACACACAAATTACTCTCTAGGTAAATGATTAATAAAATCACATACTGGTTTTTGCCTGTTAGTTTTTCCAGTTAAATTTGCATCTTCTAGGAACTGAATCTAAAGGGACAGAGAAATAGCTTTCATTTTCCACACAGTTCTTCAAATTATTCTAGGTACATAATCAAGTATAGTGCAGAGCTAGGAATGTAATATAGCTCAGTGGTGGAGTGCTTGCTTAGCATATAAAATGACAAAAACAAACACAAAAATACAAACTAGAACTTTAGTTAGATATATATTTACAAAACTCTGAATGAGTATCACATATAAAAATTCCTAATGGGGTAATATGCTTTGATAAAAACACAACTTGTCTAAATGCAAATACAGTAATTTATGACATGATTTCTATAAGGATTAAAAACATACACAGAAAATAAGACGAGGAAATCTGCCTTGTTATTAGAGCTGCTCTTTGAAAAAAATTTTGTTATTTTCATTTATGTGTGTGTGCGTCACTGCGTGAATATGTGTGTGCTGGTGCTCACTGGGGCATCGGATCCCCTGGAGCTGGAACCATAGATGGCTGTAAATTACCCTATAGGTGCCAGGAACCTAACTTTTAACCACTGAGACATCTCTCCAGCCTCTACAAGTAGCTTCTTTTCTACATTCCTACAACAGAGTTAATGCCCAAAAGCGCCATTATACTTATTTTAAAACTCAGGAGAAAAGATGCCCCGGCTAGTTAGAGGCCAAGCTAGTTAGAGGTGCGCAACCCACTCGCTTGGTTTGGAAGACAGACCTTCCTCAGAAAGTTCGCTCAGGCTTATCTTGGTCTGGAAAGTCAAGGGGGAGGGGCCTTATGTCTGTCCAGAGGAAAGTGATCCTGATTAGCGCTCAGTTTCTCATTGAAGAGGAACTCGAAACCGAAACAAACGCAAATAAAGTCTAGAGCTCTGGGAAACGAAACCGTTGACATGCGCAGCTTAAAAACAGGGTTCCCGAGGCATCCAATAGTCCAGCCACTGGGTATCATTAGTCCAGCGACTCGAGGCGCCCACATCCCATCTACATTTAGCACCCGTTCTTGGGCTGATACTCACCTGGCCGTTGGGTTCTTTGCTCTCCCCTCCGGCCCAGCTGACCGCAGCTGTTGTCCCCGCAGGAATGCACCCTGTGGTTGCTGAACAGTAGCAGCGAGTGGCGATCCCCACTGGCAGCCTGCAAGAGCTCAACGCGGGTTCCCGCCTCCAGGCGCTGAGGCTGCTGGCTTCCCGCAGCCCAGCAGAAGTACATCTTGGTGGAGCCCAGTCACTCTGGTGTGTCAGCTTGGTCAGATGAGGTCCTAAATGCAAGTGACCTTGCTTCCTAACTCCTCCCAAGGGCGGGCGCTGCCCTTTCTCTTACGTGATGGTTCTTTCTTTCGTGCATAAGTGCCTGCTTGTCCAGGGCCACTAACAGCTTTCCTATGGGCTTCCCCCAAGGTCATCTTAAAACCTAGCTGTTAGAGTTTCAAGTGCTAAGTAGCAGGGAAGACAGTGAAGAAAGTATCTCACTCTAAGCCACTTGTGAGTCCTGCTGGTCTGGACAATAGCTAGGTTTGTGAAAAATTTTTTAAGTGACAATAAATTCACAGATATAGCAATTTCAGTGGCAGCCAGTTCCCACTGAATCTGCTTTTCTTGGCAACCCTGACTGAGGTTCTTTTATTTCAGTCTTCATTAATTTTCACATCGCACATTAAGCATCACATAGTAAATCTATCGTATGTACGTATGTACGTATGTGTGTGTATGTATTATACACACATAATATAGATTGTGGGATGCATGCAGGGGGTTAAAGAAGTTTTAAAGAAGTTTCAAAGAGGCCTAGAAAGCCAAAGCTGGAAAACTTGTCGGGACGCAATAATGAACCCTGACTAAGCTGCAAGGAAGACGCTGTTGTTCAACTGAGTTCAACTGCAAAGGCTGAGGACAGGGTCCAGCTGCAGAGAAATGAAAACCTTCATATCAGAGTTGGACAAGCTAAGCCAACAGAAAAATGAAAGAGTCCCAAAAGAAGGTCCAAGAATCAGAGACCACTTTACACAATCAGAAGTCCCATAAAAGTACTAACCTAAAAGCTATAGCACATATACAGAGGACCTGATATAGGCCCGTGTGGGCCCTGTGATTGATGCTTCAGTCTCTGAGTTCAGATGAGTTTTGCTCATTTGATTTAGAGACCCTTGTTTTTCTGGTGTCCTCCATCCCCTCTGTCTCCCCCACTCCTGCCTCCTCCTCTGCAGAATCCATTGAGCTCTGAACGGAGGGATTTGATGGAGACATCTCCTTTAGAACTGTGTGTTTCAGTTCTCTCTCTCCTCCTCTTCCTCTCTCTCTCTCTCTCTCTCTCTCTCTCTCTCTCTCTCTCTCTCTGCATAGTCGCTGGGTGTTGATCTCTATATTTATTCCCATCTGCTGAAGGGTGAAGCCTTTCTGATGATGACTGAATAAGGCACTGGTCTATGAGTATAGCAAAATATCATTGAGTCATTTTGTTGGTTTTGCCCTAGGTCTCTGGGCTATCTAAATTCTGGTTCTTGGTCACCTAAGTTGTTTCAAGTACGGGTTCCATCACATGGAGTAGGCCTTAAGTCAAATCGGAGATCAGTTGGTTACTCCTGCATGGTTTGTGCCATCATTGAGCTAGCATATTCTGCAAGCAGGACAGATTGTAGCTCAAGGGTTTTGTGGTTGGGTTGGTGTTTACTTTTCTTTTTTGGTGGGCTGCAGAGTGCCTTTCCATGTTATAGACACTAGAATATGGGGGTGAAGGTTCTTTGTAGGCACCAGCTCTACCAGTCCATGTTCAATGTGTTGTGTATTGTGTGGGCATTGTCTTCAGCAATGGGGACTTGGCGTCAGTTTGTTGAGAGCAACCTTTTTTCTTGGCCACGGCTTGGATTGTTTGGGGATTTCATAGAAACCCTTTCAGCCAACAACTCAATTGGATGAAACTGGGTCCCGGACTGGAAGCTTCCTTTGGGGATAAGAGATGACCAGTTGTGATTCCATCTCCCTCATCATTTGGAGACTTCATTAGGATTGCCTTCATATATTTTAGGAAATTTCTACTGTATTAAGTTTCCTCCTCAAATGCTCTTCAATTCTAGATGTTCTTCCCCTCATTTCTTATCTAAATCCCATCTTCCTTCCTTCTTCCCACCAGATCCCTCCATTCTCATCCCTTTCCATTCTCCAGTCCACCCATAAAATCAATGGGTATTCTGCTGCAGAGGTGGGGATGAGACTTGGGGACTGGATATGGGGGAACAGAGCACTTGATGCATTCTTAAGATATTAAATAATACTAATCTTGATTTTAATGAAATGACAAATTTAATGAAATTATGTCCATTCATAATCATCTTACTTGATATCATTGTTTGCTTACCCAAAATTCCCATCTTACATTAGACTAATTTTCATGTCTAAATGACTTGCTTTGAAATGACTCTATAAATAAATATTTTCTCATTATTCAGATTAATTTGAATTTTAAGAATGTCAGGTCCAAAGGAAACTCCAAAAGGCAGTGATGTTTCCAGAAATTATAATTTTGGCCCAGCTCCAACAGGATTATAGAATGATTTCTGGCAGTTAGATGAAAAGCCAGCATTCCTCAGGAACTTGTGAAATGTGTTTTTGTCTGCCAAAAGAAGTCATTATCCTTGCCTCTGGCAGAAGGGACATATAGTTCTCCATAACATACATCTGTGATTTTGTATCAAAGCTGCTGGCTCCAGGCTCCTACAGTCCCTATTCACTAGTACCCATTACACTAACTACCATCCCAGTAACCTGGTCCTTCTCACCTCCTCTCCTACCCTAAGCTCCCAGGCCTGTTGCAGCTCACAGGCTCCCCTTCTCTCAGCTCTTTAGTCATCCTCCACTTACTTAATAAGTTATTCTCTACTATTCCCACTCCTGCTGTTCCTGCTTCCCTAGCTCTGGTCATGCCTAGTGTGTTTCTTTTTCTTCTCTGTTCTAGACTCTTCCAGATACCTCTGGATATCTTCTCTCTCTCTCTTACCCACAATAAAAGCCTTTCCTCTAGTGGAGTGGTCATTTTGGTAGTTTCTTTATTGCCCCTGCCTCCTGCACACATCTGGTACTAAAGACCTGGGAGAAGCACAAATGCTGCCCCCCTACCCCAGGGGTCTGACCTCTCCCCACTGAACCAAGTTGCTGATTTGACCTTCCTAAGGTATGGATCATTTGTTGCTGCTGGCTTCTGCCACCCACCACATTCCACTACAAATTCTAGAGTTCACATCTCCAGCCACTTCTCCTCCACTTGCTCTAACAACTCATCTTCACTAGCCTATTGAGTAAGTGTCCTCTTGGTCCCTTGCTGACCTGAGATTCGTGAGAAACAAAGTACTGAGTCCATGAATTTCCAAATTAAAGCAAGCTGTATTTGAGTGTCCTCTAGGCTGGCAAGCTGACTGTCTTCTCTAAGTTGGGTTTTTGAGACCAGCTTCTACTGGCCTCTTGAAGTTCTTACCTCTTATTGGGAGATAAGGTTTTCATAGGAGATGAGAAAGTTGGCAATTATTCATTCTTAAAAGGATACTCTGAAAGGGGGAGGAACAACCTCAAGGATATGCATCAAGTGAATGAGGTTACAAGCAGTCACAAAAGCAAAGATATACATCAGTGAATGGGGATTACAAGCAGTCTCCATCAGACCAGGAACTTACTCTTGATTGTAAATAGAGGCTAGATTTTAGCACCAAGAAAATTGTTTTAACTATAAAAAGAACTCTCATCCTGCAAGGTATGTTCTCTGTTTTAATCTTTTTGTTGTTTTAATTTAATTTTTTTTATTTCCTCAAGTTACATCTCAGTCACAATCCCCTCCCTACTCCCTGCTCCAGTCCCACACTCCCACCCTCTTCCCCCTCCTACACCCCCATCTGCTTCCTTTTATTTATTTATTTTTTTAGTTTAAGGTATGTCTCCCCCCCCTCAACAGCTTCCACTTTCAGTCCAACAAATGGCTCTTTCTCTTATAACAACAAATACAATACAAAACAACAAAAATAATTAGGCCACAATTATGAGAATCATAAGGCTTAGCATATATTCCCAATGTCCAGTCCATATGTATTTGGCAACTGACTTTAACATTCTACTATGCAACCATCTCCATAAGTTTAAAGTTCTATATCCAACTCAGCTTCCATTCTCACTTGCACCACCAACTTAATAACATCTTCTTAGATCCAGAACACCCTCTGAATTCCTAAGCAACTCAAAATTTAACTATGAGACTATAACTATTTAGTCTTCAGCCACATCAGAGACCTGAGAAGGATAATATCTGATTATACAGGAAGTACAGGGCCAGTAGCTTCCAAAACTAAGAAATGACAGACAACTGGCTTCCTGGACAGTTCCCAATTTCTCTCAATACATTAGAGCACCTATCTTCAGCCTTTTGGCCCCATTTCTCTGACAGATATTAATTGTAAAGCAGGAATTATAAAGGACTTGCCTACCCTGTCTTGGCAGAGCTAGGCTGTCGACTTCCCTGCTTCCAAGTTTGTTCCTTTTTGGACAGCATTCTGTCTACACTTGAAGCAAGAGATTTTTCTTGCCCAATGACAAGCTTGGCACTAATTCAACCATCTCCAATTGGAGATTCTTTGATGCTCATCATCTGCTTGGAGTAGAATGGGGGTGCTGTCAGGAGCTGACATGTCTCAATATCAAAAAATTCTTAAGTTAAGAAAACATCTTTTTTTAATGTTTATTCACTACTTCAAGCCACATCTCCATCACAGTGCCCCCCTCCACCCTTCCCAGCCCCACCCTCCCATCCTACTCCTCCAGAGTGGGGTGTCTCCACACATCAGTCCCCCACCCCAGTTCAGCAGTCACATGAGGGCCAAGAGCCTCCTCATATACTGGGGGGCTACATGGCAGCACCACTAGGGTAAAGGGTCTCATCAACAAAGTCTATGTTCCTTTTCTTTTTGGTGTGTTGGTTGTACAATAGTTATCCTTACTATATGGCTAAAATTCAATTATAAGTGAATGGATGCTGTGTGCATCTTTCTGAGTCTGGGTTAGTTCACTCAGGATGAGCTTTTCTAGTTCCATCCATTTGGCTTCAAAATGCATGATTTCCTTGTTTCTGATAGCTGAGTAGTATTCCATCGTGTAGATGTACCACAGTTGTTTTTTTGTTTTGTTTTGTTTTTGTTTTTTTTTATCCTTTCCTCGGTTGAGGTTGAGGGACATCTGGGTTGTTTCCAGTTTCTACCTATTACAAATAAGGCTGCTATGAACATAGATGAGGAAATGTCCTTCTGGTTTGGTGAGGTGAGGAATCATTTGGATGTATACCCAGAAGTGGTATGGCTGGGTCTTGAGGTAGAGCTATTCCAAGTTTTCTAAGATATTGCCAGACTGTTTTCCATAGTGGTTGTACAAGTTTGCACTCCCATCAGCAATGGAGGAGTGTTCCCCTTTCTTTACAACCTTGCCAGAATGTGCTGTCATTAGAATTGTTGATCTTAGCCATTCTGGCAGGTGTGAAATGGAATCTCAGAGTTGTCTTGAGGTGCATTTCTCTGATGATTAAGGATGTGGAGCATTTCTTCAAGTGTCTCTCGGCCATTATAGATTCCTCTTTTGTGAATTCTTGGTTTAGCTCTGTTTCCCATTTTTTTGATTGGATTGTTTGGTTTCTTGGTGTTTAATTTCTTGAGTTCTTTATAAATTTTTGATATTAGCCCTCTGTCTGATTAAATGGAGAGAAACTTAAAGCATTTCATCTAAACTCAGGGACAAAGCAATGATGCCCACTTTTGCCACATCTCTTCAACATAGTACTTGAAGTTGTTGCTAGAGCAATAAGACAACTAAAGAAGATCAATGGGGATGCAAATTGGAAAGCAAGAACTCAAATTATTCCTATTTGCAGATGATATGATAGTATACATAAGTGACCCAAAACATTCCACCAGAGAACTCCTACAACTGATAAACACCTTCAACAAGGTGGCTTGATACAAAATTAATTCAAAAAAATCAGAAGCCCTTCTTTATTTTCAGAAGCCCTTCTTTATTCAAAAAATAAATGGACTGAGAAAGAAACTGGGGAAATAACACCCTTCGCGTAGCCACAAACAATATAAAATACCAGGGGATAACTCTAACCAAGCAAGTGAAAGACCTGTATGACAAGAACTTCAAGTCCTTGAAGAAAGAAATTGAAGAGGACATCAAAAGATCGAAAGATCTCCAATGCTCATGGATAGGTAAAGTCAACATAATAAAAATGTCCATCCTGCCAAAAGCAATATACAGATTCAATGCAATTCCCATCAAAATACCAACACAATTCTTACATACCTGGAAAAAAATAATTCTTAACTTCATATGGATTAACAAAAAAAACCAGAATAGCTAAATCAAACCTGTACAATACAAAAAATCTGAAGGTATCACAATCCCAGATTTAAGCTATACTACAGAGCAGTAGTAATAAAAACAGCATGGTACTGGTATAGAAACAGACCAGTTGATCAATGGAATCGAATTGAAGACCCAGAAATGAACCCATACACCTATGATCACTTAATCTTCAACAAAGAAGCCAAAACTATATGATGGGGTAGTGTTAAGCATTCCAAATGTTAATTGGTCCTGTTTGCTGTCTGTTACTTAATTGATTCTGATTGGGTAAATAAATGCTGAGGTCCTGAAATTTGGCAAAGACAGAGAAAGGTGGGACTTCCTGAGATTAGAACAGGAAGCCTGTACTTTAGACAGAGGATTAAGGATTCCAGCCAGGAGCAGCAGGAAAGAGGACACATACCATGGGTTAGAAAAAGAACCTCATTCCACATGGCCAAGAACATCGGCATATCATGGAGAATGGCAGTCCACGGGGACGTATGTATATATGGGGTCATATTTGGGCAATAGAATTATGAGCTAGCTTAGATGGGCCAAGATTGCACAACCCAGGCCAAGTCTTGTTAAAATCCACATCGTGTCTGTATGCTCTTTTATAATGGTGGGTTAAGAATTAACAGCTGCCGAACAAATTAACAATGATCTATATACTGCAATGTAATTTAATTAATATTTTTTACAAATGTACTATGGAAAAAGGACAGCATCTTCAACAAACAGTACTGGTCTAACTGGATATTGACATGTAAAAGACTGAAATTAGACCCATACTTATCACCTTGTACAAGACTTAAATCCCAGTGGATCAAAGACGTTATCGTAAGACGGGACACACTAAATCTAATAGAAGAGAAAGTGGGAAAAAGCCTCATACTCATTGGCACAGGTGACAACTTCCTGAAGAGAACACCAACAGCTCAGGATCTAAGACCAACAATCAATAAATGGGACCTCATGAAACTGAAAAGCTTCTGTAAGGCAAAGGATACTGTTATTAGAGCAAAAAGGCAGCCTACAGATTGGGAAAAGATCTTTCCAAGAACACATCTTTGAAAGCCATATTCTACAGATCTCTTGAGGTTTTTGAAGACTACCTAACTATCTCCATATATTTGGATAAGCAAATGTTGCTTGTCTCTTAGTAACTTGATTTCCGATTAACTTAGAAAACATCTGTGAGAGATTACCCTAGTAACAAAATGACATGCTTGAATGACTATTAGTTTGCATTTCTTAATTATCCTAAACAGTTTATGACAGTTGCTAACAAAAGGCCAAAACTTCACATTTCATTTTTAAGCATTACCTAGGTGCAATACCTTAAAAAGAGATAACCTTAATTTTGTATTAATATACAAAGATCAATACTGATGTAGTCAAATATAATATTAATTTTGTATCAATATACAGATATAAGAGCATATTCAATAATCTGTCCCTTTTTCTTTATCATTCCTATATTAGGTCTATATCCCATTTTTGTCTCAAGTCTATTCCCCCCTACCTAGGAGAGAAAGAAGGACACAGAAAAGAAAAAGAGATAAATCCCTGGATCTAACTTCCAAAACCTATTTAACAAGACCATTTAGTAAATTGTAACCTCTCCCCCTAAATAGCAAGTATCTATAACCCATCAAATGACCAAAGAGGGGGAAAATCACACATCCTGTCTTCTGGGGATGGGACATCGCTCTCTTAAAATTACTTCTTGCTGATTTGGGATGCAGGAAACCTGTTTGGGGCCCAAATAAGAATGGAAAAATGGTTAAGCATGTTAATAGAATCTTTTGATGTTCAGTCCTTTTGTGCTCAGCTATTGAAACATCCTAAGAAGTTTGTAGTTAGAGGCTGAACTTCAGGGCTTTACTGACATTCTGGCTGGAATGGTCTGTGGGGCTGAACAACTTTGAGTTGTTGTGGTTACAGATTTTTGAGGAAACAGCTATTGAGGAAGTCTGCAAGGCTGGATCATCTGGGCTACTTGTTTTCTTTGGTGTCTGATCTGTTTTCTTCTGAGGTTTTAGTTGTCCAGTTGTTCCTGGACGTCTTAAATGGATGCTTTTAATCTCCTGGAAAGATGAGAACAGTCTGGGAAAAGATCTTTACCAACCCAACATCCGACAGAGGGGTAATATCCAAAATATATAAAGAACTCAAGAAATTAAACACCAAAAAAATCAAATAACTCCATCAAAAAATGGGGCATAGAATTAAAACAAGAATTCACAAAAGAGGAATCCCTAAAGGCTGACAGGCACTTGAAGAAATGTTCAACATCTTTTGTCATCAGTGAAATGCAACTCAAAACAACTCTGAGATTCCATCTCACACCATCAGAATGGCTAAGATGAAAAACTCAAATGATAACACATATTGGCGAGGATGTGCAGAAAGAGGAACTCTCCCATTGCTGGTGGGAGTGCAAATTTGTATCACCACTTTGGAAATCAATCTGGAGATATCTTAGAAAATTGGGAATAGTTCTACCTCAAGACCCAGCCATACCCCTCTTGGGCATATATCCAAAAGATTCAAAACGAAACCACAAGGACATTGCCTCAACAATGTTCATAGCAGCTTTATTTGTAATAGCCAGAAACTGGAAACAACACAGATGTCCTTGAATTGAAGAACAGATTAAAAAAAAAACTGTGATACATTTATACAATGGATTACTACACAGCTATTAGAAAGAAGAAAATCATGCAATTCAAAATCAAATGGATGGATCTATAAAAGCTCATCCTAAGTGAGCTGACTCAGTCCCAGAAAGATAAACATGGTATGTATTCCCTTATAAGTAGATATTAGCCATATATCACAGGACAAACATCCTATAACCCACAGACCCAAACAGATAGGAACCTAGTATATCTATCCTAGGAAAAACTTCACCCAGCAGTGAGTCATGGAATCTGCTGCAGGTTAGTGGAACACCTTACCCTAGATGGTGTGCCATATCAAACCCCAGTACAAGAGGAAGCTCTTGGCCCTCACATGACTGAAGATCTGAGGGAGTATGATATGTGAGGGCCCACCTCATCTTAGGAGAAGGAGAGTACCAAGTAGAGGAATAATGAGGGAGGGAGTGAGGGAGAGAATGAGGAAGGGAGGAAGGGAGGGATGGATGGGCCAGGAGTGGAGGAGGGAGGAAACTATGTTCTAGAAGTAACTTTAAAAAACAAATTATTTTTTTTAAAAAAGGGTAACTAAGCTTAAAAAATATAATGAAAATAAAATATAGAATTTTCAAATGATAATCTACCAAAGGCATACTTGCCTTACTGGCATGAAAGGAAAAATGGTCTTTATTTAAGGTTAGAATGTTAGACTGCAGGTTGCCACATAGCTTATACACACTTGGATATCAGCTGAAAAGTTTTTTTGCATATATAAAGGATATTTTCATTGTTTGGCATTAAAAAGGCAGTTAAGAGGTTTAAAATGCTATAAATAAATTAAGGGTTAATACAGTTCAACCTGGTTTTCTAAATCTCTAAGAGTTGAAGTAATTTGGAGCTAAGATAAAATATTTGAGAAGGGCAGTGTTAGCCCATGCCTTTAACTCCAGTAGAGACAGGAGGATCGCTATAGAGTTAGTTGTCTTCTAAATTCTAGAGTTACAATGAACAGGGTGGTGATGGTGCACACCTTTAATCCCATCACTTGAGAGATGTACAGTACACCTTTAATCCCAACACTAGAGACAAAAACATGCAGATCTCTGAGTTCAAGACCAGTCTGACACAAAGCAAGCTCCAAATAGAGGAAAAACTTAGATCCAGGGGTGATGGTCCACATCCTTAATCTGTTTTAATCTTATTTCAATCTGTGAGGTATAAGTGCTGGCCTTGGTCTCACCCTCTCTGGCTCCTGGAACCTGCTATGCCCTCCTGATGTCTATCACTTTGGAAGGTTCTGTCTCTCTTTAGCTGACTGGAGTCTTCTCCACTGTGATTCAGGGCATATCTACCCTTCTCCATCTATTGGAATTCTTCCTCTGGCAGAGCTCCTACTTGAGACCCTTTTCCATAAATCTCTTCCATCTTACCATTGCTTTGCTCCTGGCATCCTCCTCAGCCATCTCACAGCTTGCTCATGGAGTTTGCTCTATCTTTCTCACTCACCTACTGGAGCCCAAACTAACCACGGACTCAGAGATTCCATTAAAGCCTTGCTGAGTTATTGCAAACAGGTTGGCCTCAGTGTAAACTAGATAACAAGTCTCAATGACCCAAAAATGGCATACTCAATTTCCAAAATCTTACAGATAGTATCAACTTCTGCTTATGCACAAGCAAATAATCCTTCAAATTTCTTACCACTTGGCTTTCTCTACTTTCCACTCTTAAAAATCTGTAGGCTTTCTTTATTCTCTGCTTTTGAAAAATCTCTTGAAAGCATTTTTTTAAACATTCTTTGTCTCAAGATTTATAAGTTTATTGGTTATGGTTGAAAGATCTGTAAAGTCTATAACAAAATGTTAATTTAAAACTTGAAACGAAAAGAGTTTATAGTTTAAAAATCTACAGATAGGTAATCTTAATTTGCTAGAGCATGCTAGTGTTACAGGACAAGACAGTGCAGAGGTTCCTCCATTAGTATTCTTGCTTTGGCCAGTTTTTAAAGTCTTGATTAGAATTTGATCTCTTAGATGAGAAGTCCCTTGGAAAATTACCCATCCCTGTTCTAGGAACTCAAAGGCATGATGCCCTATTTGTTTATCTTAACTTCTTTTAAACTGCCTGCTTTCACAGAACTCTTCCATCCAGCTAATTTCTTATCTTAGCTTCTGTTAAAATGCTTGCTTGAGCAAACCTCTGCCCCCTCAGCTGCCAAGAGATAAGCCAGGACATGGTTTTTTACTTTCAGAAATTCTGTGCTCTGGACATTTGATGCAACACTTGGGTGTTCCAATACTTGAGTGTAGTCCCAGCTGGCTGGAATAAATACTTTCAAATGGCTATAAATTGTGTCTGAGTGGTTATCTCTCATAGACTTCCTGTAACACTAGTATGTAACCTGGATTCAGTTCTTTTTTTTTAAAATAGATTTGCTACAGCATACTATATGTGTAACTTGAATTCAATTTGTGTTCATAAAAATAAAAGTTACTAACAACAAATATTTGATAAGTAAGGTTTATAAACTCCTAAGGTTGTAAAGGTTTACTCAATCTAACAAAAACCGACTCAAAGATGTATGTCTATCCATGTATGTCTTTGCTAACTGTGTTGAACAACAGGCTTCTAAAACATTTGGATAAGGAACATCATATGTTTGATAAATACAGTTTATGATTTTCTAAGATCCATTCAAGCAGGCAAAACTGACTTGAATACTTGAATATATATATACCTAACCTCTTTGTCTTTATTAATTTTGTTAAGCTTTAACTATTTAGATAAACTGAGTCATATAAGAAACTATGGTATTGTATATAGGTACATATGAAAGAATCAGAAAAATAAATTCTCAGTCTCACTGTGGATTGTACTTATGTTTTAAAGTTTTATTTTGATATTAAAGAATCTTTAGTTGAAACTGTAATATTTTGGAAGGATCAGGAAAATAAGGTTCCCAGTCTTTCTGTGGATTGTGTTTGTGATTTCAACTTTTGTTGTTGTTATAGGAGCATCAATTCAAAATATTTAAGCTCAAATTTAATAGGGATTAAAATTATAAAATCATAATCTTATAAAAGCTACTAACTTGTAAACTGTTAAAGATAATTAAGACACACAAGTTAATGATCAGGGTATGAATGATCAAGTTCTTTAATGTGCTCAGAACTATGCTTGTAGCCATGCTAAGTACAAATGTAATTCATTTACAGGGATAAGCCTTCTCTATATGCTTTTGAGGTTAAGCCTGAAGCAAGTAACTAAAAACAAGTAAAGTTATTTAAAACCACGTATGCTTAGTAGATTAAATGATGACCCTCAAACCTCTCAGAAAAATCTTCTGAATATGGCATTTAAGGCCTTTAATAAACAGTGTTCCCCTGATAGACAAAAAATACCAGCTTCTGGCATTCCTACAGCTTTCTCCAAAGAAGACTGCCCTTGGACTTGCTTCAAGTGTGGCAACGCTGACCACTGGGATTCTTTGCCTCCCCCACCTGCAGGGCCCTGGAGACTGTTGGCTTGACTGTCTCACTCTGCTTTGTCACATCCCCTAGCATCTCCTCAACAGAAAAAAAAAAATCTTTCAGACCTTCTGGTGGCCAGAGGCTGATGATGCCCTATGTGGCAGCTTTCTGCATGGCAGCTTCCTGCCAAAGACTGATAACCTCTGCCCAGAAACAAAACCATTGAGATCACCATGGAGGATCCCAGGCTGATGTCCAGTAGTGAGTAAGTCTCTGTCATGTCAATTGATACAGAAGCCACTTGATCTATACTTTGTAGAAGGAATATCTTGTGTATTGTATGGATGCATCTACTTGTCAATAAAAAGTGTATGGCCTATAGGAAAGGATAGAATAGTAGGTGGGACATCTAGTATGCATAAAGGATTGTAGGAGAGTGCCAGGCATGGGAGATTTATCCAACATGATGTGAGGAGGACAGACACATGTTACCTGAGCACAGGTAACTAGCCACATGGCAGAACTTAGACTGGAACAAATGTCTTTATTTTAAGTTATTAGCTAGTCAGGGAACAAGTCTAGCTGTACGGTCTAGGTAATTTGTAAATATACTTTTAAGTCTCACAGGTCTTCATTCTGGGAGCTTGGAGTCGGGAGGAAAAATCCCCACACTTTACAATACTTTCTGCTCAAATGTATCCTTCTCAGATCTCTGTGATGGCTTTGATGGAGGGCCCTAGCTTTATGACCCAGTTTAGCAGCACCAAGCTGGCACTAGCCAGCCCCTTCCCTGAGGTTACACTGCCAGGTCAGACCATTCATAGCTAAAAAGTTTGTTTTCACCTTAAAAACATTTTTGGTTTTACAATAAGTTTGGGGACAAAAGATAGACATGTTACTTGATGATACAAATTAAAAACACCTTTTAAAAGTTTAAATAATGAGTCTCTTAAATAAAAAAAGTCTTTGAGGCTTAGGTTCAATTACCTACCAGCCAGAATTGGCTCCATTTGTAAAAATCAGGCCTTGCCTTACCTAGAACTACTAAATCTCCCATTGAGAAAGACAAACTCATAGATAGGCTTACCTTACTAGCAAGCTACATGCTGAGAAAGATAAAGTCACAAGCAGGTTTCAATGAAAAAGCAAACTCAAGTTACCATACTGTTGTCTTAGGAAGAGATTTAAGGTATATAAGAAAAATAGTCCCTAAAAAGTATACATATAATCTTAAGACTTCAACATTCAAAGTTTAACCCCAGTAAATGGAATTCTTATATTGCAGAAATAATTAATTAAATTGTTTACCAGTATTTAGATTATCGTTAATTGGCTGGTGACTGTTAATCCTTAACCCACCATTATAAATGAGCATACAGACATTGGATGGATTTTAACAAGCCTTGGCCTGAATTGTGCAATCTTAGCCCATCTAAGATAGCTCTTAATTCTATTACCAAATATGACCCCATATATACACATGTCCCTTTGGACTGCTATTCTCCACGCTATGCCGATGTCCCTGAACATGTGGAATGAGGTTCTTTTTTCTAACCCATGGCATTTGTCCTCCTTCTTTCTGCTCCTGGCTGGAATAAGAGATCCTCTCTCTAAAGCTCAGGGTTCCTGTTCTAATCTGAGGAAATCCCGTCTTCCTATACTCTTTCTGCCCAGCTAATTGGCCATCAGCAACATTTATTAACCAATCAAGAAAATGCCTCAGAAGAGGTGGTAACCAGATTTCAGCATTGAAATCAGCCTATCAGAAGCAATATCATTAGACCTTCCCTCAACATTATATGTTATTAGTCTAACCTTGGTAACAGTTACAATAAGGTAAGCCCTTTTTTTTTTCATAGTAGTTAGTTATGGCTCAAAATTTTAAATTTCCTTTGGACATGACAAGAAAAACAAGTTTTTAAACTTACTTTAAATTTTCCAAAGGAAACTTCAATTGGTGTACCTATGTTTTAAACTCAAATTCTTACAGCCAAAGGAAATAAATTTATTCCTATTTCAACTGTTTTGTATAGCAGCAGCTGGAGAGATAGCTCAGCAGTTAAGAGTTGTGACTATCTTTCAGAAACCCTGAGTTCAATTCTCAGTACCCACATGGCAGCTCACAACTGTTTGTAACTCCAGGACCCAACACTCTCACACAGACATACTTGCAGGCAAAACAGCAATGCATATAAAATAAAAATAAATTACTGAAGTGTGATGCGTATTTGTGTGTGCATGTGTGTGTGTGCGTGTGTGTGTGTGCGCGCGCACACGTGTGTGTGTGTATGTGTGTGTGTGTGTGTGTGTGTGTGTGTGTGTGTGTGTGTGTGTGTATACTGGCCCTGACCAATTTTATCACTTTGCATATACAACAAATTAAACAGTGTAAAAAGCCCCAAAATATGCTCAGATGGTTAACAAACTTTAATTCCATTTACTGTAGCTAGAGATATCCAAATGTTAATTCTACCTATTAAATTATACAAAAGACCATCAATCTCAAATACCAACAACATTCATGATGTTTTATACCATAAGTATTGGTGTTTCTTGATCAAATTAGTATCTAAGGTGTCCTGTAATATAACGAGCTAGAATTTTGAAAGAATAAATCAAACAGCTCTTGTATTTTGCTAATAAGAAGGAATGAGCAATGCTACAATGATTTCTTCTAGAGTTTCATTGCATCTTTAATCATTAAAACAAAAGCTAATGCACTGCTCCTGGGGCTTTGCAGGTGTGGCTTCTGTGTCACAAGTGTGTCAGTAGGTGACAAAGAGGAGAGAGGCTATGTCTATGCTCAGTGTTCTGGCCTGCGAACATCTGCATGATTAGTAGCCTAATATTCTCCAAAAAAAAGGGAGCCTGAGATGACCACCAGTCTGGTGCAGTGCAGGCCTAAGGGAACAGACCATGTCCAAGATGACACCTGTCCAGCCCCATAATGCACAAACAGGGCATAGAGCACCCCTGAGATGACCCCAGACACTCAAAGAACTATGAGGAGGTGCCACTATGAGGAGTAAGTAAGAGGTAGAGAAATGGAAAAAGAAAGAGACACAGAAGGATATGGGCACAATAAAGAGAGGCAGAACTGGAGACTCAAAGGTAGTGAGGAACAGCCTGATATGAATAGCTGTTGATGCCACCTGGGACTATGGAGGGGTTCTGGCCTGGCCTGGCCTGTACTGCTACCAAGAGCCATGCAGGGTCCATGGCCCTACAGCAGCAGAGGGTCTGTTACCACCAAAGGCCAGGCAAAAGTCTCTGGTCTGGGCTGCCACCCTGGGACACGTTTATGTCTGAGGGCTGTGCAGAACTAACTTCAACTGTTGCCTGAGCATTGTGGGAGAGCTGGACCTGGGGGCATGAGAGCAGGAGAGCTGACACTGTCCTAACCAGCTGCAGCACTCAGAAGAGAAGGCCTGCACATTTCTGGAGTCACAGGTGAGCTATTCCTGAGAGTATGGACATAGAAGAACTGGCCCCATCACTTGTCTTCTGTACAGTAACATGGGTGAGGGAAAGATATTCTTCCCCACCCTCACCCCTTGCCACCTATGGCAGGAGAGCTGGCCCTGGGGTCATGACAGTAAGAGAGCTGGCCCTGTCCTTCACCTGCTGTAGCAATCAGGAGAGTGAGCCCTGTACCTTGCCTGGGTAGCACAGTAGATCTGGCCCTGTATGTGGGGTTTGCAGATGAGGTGGCCCTGAGTACAGGGGAGTTGTCCATGCCTCCAGTTTGCTGTGCAGTGGCACTAACAAGGAAGAGATACCCATCTCCTCTGCCTGGCTCCTCTCCACCTATGGCAGGTAGGAGAGCTGTCCGTGGGCTCATGAGGATGGGAGAACTGGCCCTGTCCCTCACTGACTGCAATATTTGGGAGAGCAGGCACTTCACCTTGCCTCAGCAGCAGAGTAGAGTTGGCCCTGGCTCAAGGTGGTGGTGGGGGGGGGGGAGGTTGCTGGTGAGCCAGTCCCAAGGGTATGAGAGCAGGAGACCCAGCAGGTTGACCAACTCACATACCTCTCAGGCTCAGATCCAGGGTTTTGAATTGGCCCACCCAATATCTACCCCATCAATGAACTGGTGGAGTGCATGAAGAGGCCAGTCCTACAGATTCAAAACTACAGAATCTCCATGACACAGGGCAACAACAGAATATCTGAGAGGAGTTCCAGTGAGGTTCCAGTATTGTTAAAGTAGCAGAAGCCACAGGCCTTGTACCAGACCAAGGAATCATTGAAATGAACATTTGCAAGCAAAGAAGTGTGGACAAAGTATATACTGTGGGACATACTGTGACACACTACAACTTCCACAATGAAGGTTTTTTTCTCTGTTCTGCGGGGAGGTTGCAAAGGTGGAGGGCAGGTACAAGGTGACAAGAAGATGAGTGGATTGGGTGCATGATGTGAAATTCACACAGATCCAATAAAAAGTTATATATGTATATAAAATATAGCATGGCCAGATTTCTTGTTTCTATCACTATTAGTACTTGGCATATAAAAAGACAATCTTATTGAAAGAATGTATAAAAAAATACTATATTGTTATCTAACATTTTCTGTTATGTAGCTTTCCATATACTTTTCCAAACTAAATAATATCAATAAATACAGATCAAGTCAGTATTCACATATAGCAGCCATGATAATTTAAATATTGAAGATCAATCTTTCTTAGAGTTATATCTAACTCTATATATCTAACACATGAAGTAAAACTAGAAGATAAGACAAGGAAAAAGAATTTGTTTAAATACCCAAATGTAAATAAGGTATTCTGTAGAGTAGAAATAATTGTATATACAGGTAGTAACAAATCCAGCTTTCTAATTTTAATTTTAGGTGTAATAATCTTATATGATAAATGTAAATGTTATGTCAGGTAACAGAAGATAAAAGGAAAGAAAATGTGATTCAGATTGGTTCAGGAGTTTCTTTTTTAATGGTTTTTACTAGCTGTTCCTCTCACCTGAAGACTGCTGTCCTACCCACTACTTTGCCTCATCGAGACCAGGTCCTAGGAATTAGAATCCTGCCATGTGGGGAGTAAATGTGCACAAAGTGTGATGCCTGGTCAGCAGGGGGAGCTGTGAATCAGAATTCCCAAAAAGAAGCTGAGATAGCTTATTGATTGTGAACATCAGTGATGTGGAGGTTAGGATGTTGCTTTTCCAGATCCTAATTATAATTGATGTAGAGCTGTCTTTAGCCCATTAATAGGTACTACTTTTAAACCTCTGTATTAAACCTAATACCCTGCGACTATCAGAATAAACCTCCTGTAATGTATTAATTTGATAAAACCCAGCCTTCAACCCATGAAGGACTAAGAATATTTTCAGCATCTGAGTCCTCTAGCTGAGATTTCTTTGTTGGGATGTGATCCTTGATGCTCCAATCAATGTATTTGAAAAGTACCTTGATTCATGACTTTCTTTGTTCTCTAAAACTATAAGACTTCATGAAACTGCTTCCAGGTTGGGACATGGAATTTGAGACAACCTGAACTTGTGTATCTGGGCAATGGCCATTCATACTCTGGAGTCAAAGCTCTGAAATAAAATAGCTTTTAGCCCATATGAAGTGATATCTGTGTTTTTGGGCTGACACTAGCTATTTCTCAACTGTACATTCTCTTCTGGTAGAAGAAAGCTCTTAAATATCAGGAAGCTAGTGAAACATATTAGGATCAGGACTCTTGGAAAATTAAAAGGTTCACAGGGACCCACAAGGTCATATAAGCAATGGAAAGTTGCTATGGAGAGGAGACTTTCTTCAGAGCTGCCTGCAAGATATATAGGAGTTCCAGTGGTGAAACTTTTGTGAATATTGCTCAAGACACTTTTCTGTCTTTGAGTTACTCATGCTCCTATAAGTTAGCCTCAGAGCCATGTTCCTGTAAGTAATACTAATGAACTCACTAATTCATGAAGATAAATTTAGGTGGAATTTCTTTTTCTGATCTGTTGTCAGTGGCTTATCTATGGTGAATAAACATTCGTTCATGCTCCCTTCCCAGAAAAGGACACAACAGAAGAGAGATATTAAAACCCAATTTTCAACATTCAAGTGAAATCTAAATTAGTCCTGTAGTTTCACTTTTAGTTGACTTTAAAAATCACTAATTTAGGGGCTAGAGTGATGGCTCAGAAGTTAAGATCAGTTGTTCTTACAGAAGATCTAAGTTCAAGTCCCAATACCCATGTCAGATGGCTTACAATCTCTTCCATGGTCTGTCTCTGTCTCTGTCTCTCTCTCTCTCTGTCTCTATCTCTCTCTCTTTCTCTGTGTGTGTGAGTGTGTGTGTATGTGGCTTTAAATAGTTTGTTAAGTTATAGTTCATAGAATTCATCCATTAAAATAAAAAAGTTGCTGATTTGGTAGAGTGCTTATCTATCATGCATAATGTTCTGGGTTTTATCTTCAGAACCATACAAGACTAGTCATTGTATCAAACACCTGTAATCCCAGCATTCTTGAGTTGGCAGGAAGGTCAGAAGTTAAAAATTGGGCTGCTTAGGTAATTCAAGGGTAAAAGAATTTGCTGTCAAGGCTGATGACCTAAGTTCAATCCTCTAGACCCACACTGTGTGAAGAGAACTGATTCTTGCAACTTGTCTTCTGACTGCCACACATATGGCATAATAAACACACACACACACACACACACACACACACACACACACACACAGACACAGACACACACACAGTCATTGCTTGCTTTCTGGTGCTGTAATAAAACATCTTGACCAAAAGCAAGTTGGGGAGGAAAGGGTTTATTACATCCTCATATTACTACATCCTCACATTACAGTTTGTCACTTAGAAAAGCCAAGGCAAGGTAAGAACTGAAATAGAGACCATAGAGAGACATTTCTTACTAGCTTACATACAGCTAAGCTAAGGTTTACCTGCCAAGGCATGGTACCACTCATCTTGTAGTAGACTGCAACCTCTCATAACAATCATTAATCAAGAAAATGCCCTACAGTCCTTTCTACAAACCAGTTTGATAGAGATATTTTCTCAATTTGAGGTTTCTTCTTCCCATGTGACCTTATCTTTTGTGAAGTTGACAAAAAACTAACCAGTACAATTGACCCCTTGTCAATATGACACTCAAAAACTATATTAAATGGCTGGGTGTGGTGGCACACACCTTTAATCCCACCATTTGGGAGGAAGAGGCAGGTGAATCTCTGTGAGTTCAAGGCCAGCCTGGTCTACAAAGCAAGTCCAGGACAGTCAGGGCTCTGTTACACAGAGATACCGTCTTGAGAAAACAAAAACAAAAACAAAAAACCCAAAACAAAACAAAAAATTATATTAAACTATAAAGTTATTAAGCTATAACCTTTCTTTTCTTGTCTATCCCTAAGATTTCATGTTAATGTCACAATATAAAACATTGTATTTTTTAAAGCCCCAGTGTTTAAAAATTATCATTAGGAATTTAAAATCTCTTAACTACAGGTTCATGTAAAATCAAAAGCAACTTTTATACTTTCTTATTTCAAAGGGAAAATCCAAGGAACAGTTATAATCAAAACAAAACCAAAATCCAATAGTGTAAATAGCTCAGTGTCTTCAGGATTCCAAAGGGGCTTGGGTATTCCTACTTCTCTACCTTGCCTATCTGAAATATACATAGCTTATCTAACAGACCGGGCCAACCCATTCTACAATTGGCACTGTTCTTGGTGAACAATCCACAGTCCTGAAATCTCCAAGATGCTGGCATCTCCACTGAAACTAAGACTGCATTTTTACCTATGGCCCCTCCTGGCATCTTCAGGGGCTCTGACCCTGCCATATGTGGACTCAGCTTCCCTCCATAATGCCTATTGGTCCATGAAATGGACTCCTGAATTGGGGCAACCGAGGAATCACCAGGACTGGAGAATGATGCAAATGCAAGAGGCTTTATTTAACCAGCATGCTGGGGTCACCCGTACAGCTTCTCCATGCAGGGAGAAGAAGGGGACCAGCATGCTGGGATCACACTCACAGAGTTCCCATGCAAGGGAAAGGAGGCGACCCTAAGCAAACTTTACATCAAGTTTTTATACATTTCTGTGAGGCAGAATCAAACAACAGTGGTCTGGCGAGCTTTGACTGGCTAGCGTATATATCAATACATTGACTGGTGCTGGCTAAAGGTTGAGGACCTTGAAACTGGGACAATGAACTTGGTCTCCTAGTGACAGTCTCCTAGTAACAGTTAAGGAGTTTCCAAACCCAGAGGGTAGTACGTGGTAGCTTTCGGGGCAAGTTGACCTAGAGTTTAGGGCCTACTCAAATTCCCAGGCTTCTGAAGCCTGACTAAAGTTTGATAAAGTAAACTTTGGTCCTAACATTACAACCCTGCAGCTTCCATGATGCCCAAACCAGTACCATGCTGGGGGCTTTTATACATTTCTAAGTATAGCTACTAACTTGAGATGCAGCCATGGCCCTCTCTGGACCACAGCTTCTGTGTGCTGACACTGAGGAAGAAGTTACCATAAAAATATGCCTTGATTGTGCTGGTCTCTTATTAATCACAGCTGGTTTCATCCCTGCTCCCCAGTATCCATTGTCGGAGAAGAGCAAAGATTTCACTTCATTGGTGCTGGTGTCTTGTTAATTACAGATGAACCACCAGTTCTTAATTTAAATATATAAATGACTTTAATAGAGCTTTCTTTCTCTCTGAAATTTCACAAGCCAGGCCTGAACTATCTGTATTTCTCTCAACATTCTTATCTTCCAAGATTCCACAACAGTTCATTAGGCTCTGAGAACTCAATGTCATTGTCACAACAAAATTCCAAACCTCTTCCATAACTACCCCTAGAATAATATGGTCTGGACTGTCCCAGAAATACCCCATGGTCCTGGCACCAATATCTATCCTAGTTAGCTTTCTGTTTCTGTGATAAAGACCAAGTCCAGAAACAACTTGGGAGAGAAAAGGGTTCATTTTGTTTATGTTTCCATATCACAGTCCATCATGGAGAGGAGCCAGGAAAGGAGCTCGAGGCAGGGACTTGGAGGCAGGAACTGAAGCAGGGAGGAATGCTCCTTACTGGCTTGTTCTCCAATGGCTGCCTCTGCTTGATTATTTTTTCATACAACCTAGAATCACCTACCCAGGCTGTAACATCACCCACAGTGTATAGAGCTCTCCTACATTAATAATCAATCAAGAAAATGCCTCCACAGACATGTCCACAGGCCAATCAGATGGAGGTATTTTTCCAATAGAAAATTCTCTCTTCCCAGATGACTCTAGCCTGTGTCAAATGAACAAAAAAGAAGCTAATCAGCCCAATTGACTTTTTGTCAACTTGACACACAAACATGTAACTACTAATTCATAACCTTTTCTTCCTTGTATCCCCCCAAGATCTCATATGACAGTGTAAAAATATATAACTTTTAAACCCACAGACATTAAAAATTCAGTGTCTTTAAAATATCCAATGTCTCTTTAGAAGTCCAAAGTCTCTCAACTGTGGGATTCTGCAAATTAAAAACTAAGAACACTTTCTCTTCTAGTAGATTTAGTGTGACCGGCCTTAATTTAAGGTCTTTGATCCACTTGGACTTAAGTTTTGTACAAGGTAATAAGTATGGGTCTAATTTCACTCTTTTACAAGTGGACATCCAGTTGGACCAGCACCATTTGTTGAAGATGCTGTCCTTTTTCCATTGTGCAGTTTTGGCTTCTTTGTCAAAAATTAGGTGACCATAGGTGTGTGGGTCCATTTCTGGGTCTTCAATTTGATTCCATTGATCTACTGGTCTGTTTCTATACCAGTACCATGCTGTTTTTACTACTATTGCTCTGTAGTACAGCTTGAAATCTGGGATGGTGATACTTCCAGATTTTTTTTATTGTACAGGATTGATTTAGCTATTCTGGGTTTTTTTGTTGTTTCATATGAAATTGACAATAGCTTTTTCCAGGTCTATAAAGAATTGTGTTGATATTTTGATAGGAATTGCATTGAATGTATATATTGCTTTTGGTAGGATGGCCATTTTTATTATATTGATCCTACTTATCCATGAGCATGAGAGATCTTTCCATCTTCTGAAGGCGTCTTCAATTTCTTTCTTCAAGGGCTTGAAGTTTTTGTTGTACAGGTCCCTTTACTTGCTTGGTTAGAGTTACTCCCAGGTATTTTATATTGTTTGTGGCTATCATGAAGGGAGTTGTTTCCCTTATTTCTTTCTCAGCCCATTTGTTTGTTGTATAAAGAAGGGCTTCTGATTTTTTTTTAATTAATTTGTATCCAGCCACCTTGCTGAAGGTGTTTATCAGCTGTTAAGAGTTCTCTGGTGGAATTTTTGGGGTCATTTATGTATACTATCATATCGTCTGCAAACAGGGATAATTTGACTTCTTCATTTCCAATTTGTATCCCCTTAATCTCCTTTAGTTGTCTTATTGCTCTAGCAAGAACTTCAAGTACTATATTGAAGAGATTTGGATAAAGTGGGCATCCTTGTCCCTGAGTTTAGAAGAAATGCTTCAAGTTTTTCTCCATTTAATTTGATGTTGGCTACTGGCTTGCTGTATATTGCCTTTATTATTTCTAGATATGGTCCTTGTATGCCCATTTTCTCCAGAACTTTTACCATGAAGGGGTGTTGGATTTTGTCAAATGTGTTTTCCGCATCTAGCAAGATTAAAAAAAAAAACCAAAAAACAAACAAAAAACTAAGAACACACTTGTTATTCCAAGAGGAAAGAATCAGGGCATGATTACAATAATTTCAAAGCAAAACCAAACTCCAACCTTGCTGCATGGTGCCAAGCCTCAGCATCTTATCATGACCTCTTCAATTCTGCAGCTTTCATGTGGAAAACTAGTAACATGTGGGAGACTCTTACATATTACTAAGTTCTGCTTCCAGCTTGAGATGGAGACCCCTCTGGACCACAGCTTCTGTGTGCTCAGATAGAGGAAACATCTCTCAGAAGATTTTGCCTCAGTTTTGATTGTCATTTGCTAGTCACAGATGACAAGATACTACATGGATTATCAGTAGAGTTGTTAAGAAATCGTATGAGACCATAACATGTCTTATCTCATACTATCTATAGGTACATTGTATCAATATCAAACTAAATTATAGGACAACCTGTAGGTGTCCTCTAGAGAAGTACTTAATGAGTAGAGGAAGATTTTCACATATTTGGTAACAATACAATTCTGTTGTAGTACTTTAAATATAGAGAAAAAAGTTTGGTTGGTTTTTTTTTCTTAAACTTTATAGAAGTGTGAACAAATATGTGGAAAATTAGCAACTTCATGCATTGCTACTAGGAATACTTTTAGAATGATACAACTACAATAGAAAACAGTATGGCAATTGTATAAATTGTTACCCTATCATCCAGCAATCCTAAGTATGTATCCAAAAAATTAAACACATCCCAAAGAAACCACATGCTTATAAATCCTTAATAATCAAAAAGTAATCAATCAGGGCTGTAAAGATGGCTCAGTGGTTAAGAACAGTCGCTAGTTCTCTTTATGCTCTCTCTGTCTCTGTCTCTCTCTCTCTCTGCACCTCTCTCCCCCTGAGTACACATGCTCTTTCTCTCTTTCTCTTCCCCCTCCTCTTTTTCTCCCTCCTCATGGTGACTTCCCTGGCCTTATTCTTTAACATCAGTGAACTTGCCAGAGAACTGGTTCCCAGTAAACCTGCATTTATACTTTAAAAAAAGGAAAGTTCCAGGCTTCTACACAATAGCTCACAACAACCTGCAATTCCAGTTCCATGGGATTCAGTGCCCTTTTCTGGCCTCCACAGACACCTGGCATGCACACAATTCATAAGCATGCATTCAGCGAAAACATTCATACATACAAAATAAAAATAAATATTTTTTTTTAAAGTGACCAGACAGACATCTGTCTGGTGATGCCTATGATCCTAGTACTTGGGAGATAGAGACAGAAAGATAAGGAATTCATGAGAAACCTGTGCTGCATAGTAAATTTGATGGTAATCTAGGTAGATAGATAGATGATAGATGATAGATAGATGATAGATAGATAGATAGATAGATAGATAAGGTCAGGTGTAATGCATATACTTGTAATCCTAGCAGGCATTCAGTAAGCAGAAGCAAGAAATTACCCATGAGTTTGAGGCTGTTTTCTACCTAGTGAGTTCTAGGACAACTAAGGTCTTACCTTAGATTACCTAAAAAACCATCAGATCGTATCTCCTTGCTGTTCCCTCTTCAATGATGTTCCTTGAGTGTTGGGGAGGTTGATTTTGCTGACCTGTTCAAGAATGAGCACCAGGCAGTCACTATTCTTAGCAGTCGGGCCTTCTTTTATGAGTTTCTGCCTTGATTGCTATTCATGGCAAGAAGTTTTTCTAACCAAGGTTGAGATCAACACCATGAGTATGAACAGAAAGATTTAGAAGACGGTTTGAAATGTCCATTTAACAAAACATAGTTTCCCCTCTATAGAGGAGAATATAGAGGGGAACAATAAATTTCCCATCTAGGGCCTATGACCACTAAAGCTAAAGTTTTTTTGTTTTTTTGTTTTTTTGTTTTTTTTTTTTTTTGCCAGGTTTACAGTATCAGGCAAAATTTCTCTCCTAAGGAGCAGCCTCAAATACAATGAGCAAGTGAAAAGCTGCCCCATAACAGACTTGTCATCACTATATCAATGAACATACTTTTGCCTGGAAAGTCAGAATTGTAGCATGCAGGATTCACCACTAGTTAATACTATTAAGAACTATTCTCTCCCAAAGCACTTTCTGATACTGTGAAGCTAGCTAACAGGAAGTTTCTGGGTCAATTCCAGTTTGATTTCTGTGTATCCTACAATTGTGTTTTCAGAAATAGAGCTTTAATATGTAGTCATGTTTGACAGCTAAGAAAAATGGCAATTGTTTCCATACAAGACAATCTTGTTTTCTATTTCATAATATCATTTTTCTTTAAACTGAATAAAATTCCACTGTGCCTGTATAGCATATTTCATTATCCATTCATCTGCTGAGAGCATCTAGGCTGATTCAATTTCCTAGCTATAGAGGATGGAGCCACAGTGAACATGCATGTGCACAAATCTCTGTAGTAGGATATGCTACACTTTCAGTATATACCCTGTGGTGGTATAGCTAAGTAAATAGGTACTTATATTTTTAGCTTTGTAAGAAACTGCCACACTAATTTCCATAATGATTGTACCAATTTACACTTCTACTAGGTGGATTAAGTCTGCCCATTCCTTAGAATCTTATTAGCATTTATTGACACTTGTTTTCATGATTACAACCATTCTTATTAAAGTGAATGGAATCTCAAAATAGTTTTAATTTGCATTTCTCAGATGGCTAGCAATGATAAACACTTTGAAAAAAGTTTGCTAGACATTTGTATTTATGACAACTCTAAGCTCAATTCCATAGTCCTCCCACCCGCTCTTATTGGATTGCTTTCTTAATATTTAGTTTCTTTTTTTATTTTTTATTTATTTTATTTATTTATTTTTTTTTTTTTTTGGTTTTTCGAGACAGGGTTTCTCTGTTTAACAGCTCTGGCTGTCCTGGACTCGCGTTGTAGACCAGGCTGGCCTCGAACTCGCAAAGATCCGCCTGCCTCTGCCTCCCAAGTGCTGGGATTAAAGGCGTGCGCCACCACCGCCCGGCTTTTAGTTTCTTTTTTTAATGCTTATTTATCACTTCAGGTTACATCTCCATCACAGTGCCCTCTTTCCACCCCTCCCATTCCCACCCTCCCACCCTCTACCCCCTCTCCCTTCCATCCCACTCCTCTGGAGTGGAGTGTCCCTACATAACAGTCCCCCCCCCTGCCACCCAGTTCAGCAGTCATATGAAGGCCAAGAGCCTCCTCATACACTGGGGGCCTACAAGGCAGCACCACTAGGGCAAAGTGTCTCATTGACAGGTAACAAAGTCTATGTTCATGTTCCCTTTGGTGCATTGGTTGTAGTATAGTTATCCTGTACTATATGGCTAAAATCCGATTATAAGTGAATAGATGCCAATATTTAGTTTCTTAGGCTCTTTATATTTTCTAAATATTAATCCTCTGTTGGATTCCTAGCAGATTTTCTTGCTTTATGGAGGGTTCCTTTTCTCTGAATTGGCATTTCCTTTGCTGTACAGAAGGTTTTTAATTTTCTAAGGTCCTGTTGGATGCTTATTGGGTTTACTTCCTAAGTGATGGAGTCCTGTTGAAGAAGGACTTACCTATGACTAGATCTTAAAGTTACATCCTACTTTTTTTTCTCTAACAGTTGCAGAGTTTCAGGATTTATATTGAAGTTCTTGACCCATTTGGAGTTGATTTTTGTTCAGGGTGAGAGATAATGAACAAATTCAATTGGTATACATATAGATACCTAATTTCCCGAGCATCATTTGTTGAAAATATTGTCTTTTCTCCAAGGAACATTATTGATATCTTTACCAAATCAGGCGTTGTAGTTGCGTTGCTTTCTATCTAGGTTTTCTATTTCATAGTATTGATCAATGTATCCATAATTCTCCAAGTACCATGCTGTTCTTATTACTATTGCTATATAGTACAACTTGAAATCACGTACGGTGGTATCTCCAGCAGTATTCTTTTATGCTCATGATTACTTTGGCTATCTTGGATCTTTTGATTGGCTTTTCTACATTTGCAAAGAATGTCCCTAGAATTTTGGTGGAAATTGCATTGTACCTGTAGATGGGTTTTGATAGACTGGACATATTCATGATACTGATTCTTCTAATCTAGGATCAGATGAGATTTTTTTCCATCTTCTGTCTTCTTCAATTTCTTTCATTATGGTCTTAGTTAGGGTTTCTATTGCTGTGATAAAACACCATGATCCAAAGCAACTTGAGGAGAAAAGGGTTATTTCCATGTCACTGAGGGAAACCAAAGCAACTTTGGTTAGGGACTGAAGCAGAGGCCTTGGAAGAACACTCATTGCTGCCTTTCTACTTCTCGGCACTTCAGCTAAATTTCTTATATATGCAGGATCACTTTCTCAGGGATACCATTACCTATAATAGCCTAGGGCCCTCCTTCATTAATCACTGATCAAGAAAATGTCCTCACAGACATGACCTCAAGCCAATCTGATGAAATCAGTTCCTGAATTGACCCTCTCTTTTCCCAGATGACTGTAGCTTGTGTCAAGACAACAAAAAGTATGAGTTGTTTCCTTGATTTCTTTTTCAATATATTTTTCATTGATATATAGGGAGGCTACTAATTTTCTGTTTAAATTCTGTTATATCTTCATCAGTTTTTGTATTAATGTAATACTAGCTTCATTGAATTTGGTAAATTTCCTTTGTATTTTATAAAATTTTTGAGAACCATTGGTGTTAGTTCTTTGAAGATCTGGTAAACTCCTATGTGGAGCTGGAAAGCTGTGTGACTAGTGGAGCTGGTCCAGAGCAAGAGTGAGGTCAGTCAAGACATGTGCAAACCCTAAATCTCATTCTGAGATCAGAAAGATTAGGATTGCTTCCTCCCTGCTCTGGGCCTGCATGTTCCAGTACAAATATCCTTTCGACTCCCACCTCTGCCATTCTTGAGATAGTCACATAGCCTGGCAGCTACATTTATTTTATTTCTGTTTTGTTTTTGTTGGTTTTAATGGTCAGTTGATGGGAGTAGAGTGTTGAAATAACCCACTAATATGTTTCTGGAATTAATCTGTGATTTTACATATACCAATATTTGTGTTATAAAACTGAGTGCACTTCTCTTCTGAACATATATGTTTAGAATCCTGATGTCCTCTTGGTGGATTGTTTTCTTGATAAGTATAGATTGACTTTCTCTATCCTTCCTGGACAGATTTGGTATGACATCTGATTTTTTAAAAAAGATATTAGAACAATGATGTCTGCTTGTTTCTTAGGTCAATATGCTCAGAATACATATTTCCATCTTTTTACCCTAAGTTAGTTTCTGTTGTTTATGGTGAGGTACATTTCTTGGAGGCAACAATTGAATGGTTACAGCTTTTTGATCCAATCTAGTCTGTGTCCTTTGGTAAAATTGAGAACACTGATATTCAAAGTTTTTACTGGAAGATGTGAATTGATTTCTGTCATTTTGTCAGTTTTGTAATGCCCCCCCCAAGACACACACATTTCCTTTCTTGATATACTATTATTTTACTATGCTTTATTATTTCCTATACCTTCATGGTGGATTTGTTTTTCTTTTCAATCTGAAGAATTCCTTTGAAGATCTATGATGGCTTTGTGGAAAGAAATTTCTTTAGTTTCTTTTTATTGTGAAACATTTTGATTTCTCATTCAATCATGACTAATAGTTATGTTGGGTATAGTAGTCTATATAGGCGGTTGTGTTTTTAGAACTTGAAATAAATTGTTTCAGAGACTCTCGGCTTTTAAAGTTTCCATTGAAAAGTCTACTGGTATTTTGAGTTGTCTTTATATATGACTTGGTGTACCTTCTTAGTTACTTTCAACATACTTTTTTTGTTCTCTGTATTTAATGTTTTAAGTATAGTATGATGATGGGAGGTTATTTTCTGGCCTTGTCTGCTGCATGTCTTAATGATTCATGTATCTGGATTTATTTCTGTTTCTATAACTCTGGGGAATTCTCTGTTATGATGCTTTTTAAAGAGATTTCTGTGGTTATAGAATAAGATTCTTTTCCTTCTGTGCCTACTTTCTGTATGTTTTCAGAGTATTATGCAATTTTTGGAATTCTCCCAGTACCTTTTTATTATTTTATCTCTGTTCATGTTTGCTAGTTCCAGTTCCTCTACTCTATCATCAGATATTTGATACTTTCCTTGATCTGTTCTACTGAAGAGATTTTCCACAGATCTTCTTTATTTTACTTATAAGTTTCACTTGCAACAGTTCTGATTGGTGGGGTTTTTTATATTTCTGTGAATTTATTGAATTCCATTTTCATATCTCACCTCACTTTCTAAATTTTCTTCAGCTGCTTGTGTTTTCACTGGGGGCTTATTTTCTTCTTTTATTTCTTTGACAATACTTACAATCAATTTTTTAATTATCTGTCTGGGATTTCAGTATAGCTAAACTACCTTACTATAGGATTAGCAATTTTTGGAGAAGTACATTGGTTTGGATTTTTGTGGGTTTTTTTATGTTTCTTCAAAGGAATTTATTTATCAGGGGGGTTATTTCTCTGCTTAGTAATCAGCTATAATCTTGTATTTGAAGAATTTGCAATGATATATTTGAGGTACACAGTTCAGAAAATAGTTTAGGAGCTCAGGATATCTAACACAAACTTTATATTTTTCCCAAGTGGAATATTAACTATGAGAACAGCATAGCTGCTGGATATTTCCACTGTGCAGCTGCCATTCTAGTGAATTAATAACAATGATCGCTTTGACTTCCATAACTGCTGGGAGATAAACCACCAAAGAGAGTATGAAGTACACTCAGAATGAGTTGATAAGATTAGAATTGGGAGGGAAACAGGGTGAGTGGGGATAGGACAAAGTGACAAATTGTCTTTTAAAAGAAAAAATAATTGAGTAAAGTAGCTGGGGGGGGAGTTAGACCATTGTTATAGTCCACAGATTTTAGATATTGTTAAAGCTATGAAATTTCATTTTATTTATTGATTTTTATTGAAACTAGATTCTTCTCTCATACAATATATCCCAGTCACAGTGTCCCCGACTCTACTCCAAGCTCTCTCTCCCCTAACCTCTCATCTACTCCAGATCCACTCCTCCATTTCCTCTTCAGAAAGGAGCAGGTCTCCCAGAGATGACTGCCAAGCCTCCTTCATATCAAACTGGCAAGGCAACCAATTAGGAAGGAAAGAGTTCCAAGAGCAGGCAAAAGACTCAGAGATCAACCTGCTCTCCGTGTTAGGAGTCCCACAAAAGCACCAAGCTAACACAATATACATGCAGAGGATCTGCCCCAGACCCATGCTTGCCGCTTCACTCTCTGCGAGCCCACGTGAACCCTGCTTAGCTGATTCAGTGGGTCCTGTTCTCCTGGTGTCTTCCATTTTTTCAGACTCCTACAAATGTTCTTCCCCCTCTTCCATGGGGTTCCTTGAGCTCCAAGGGGGAGGGATCTGATGGAGACCTTCAATTTATACTCTCTCTCTCTCTCTCTCTCTCTCTCTCTCTCTCTCTCTCTCTCTCTGAATGTCTGGCTTAGGTCTCTGCACCTGGTCCCATCTGCTGCCAGAGGAAGCCTCTCTGATGACTACTGGACAACACACAGATCTCCGAGTATAGCAGAATATCACTAGGAACAATTGTATTGATTTTGTTTTGTTTTGTTTTTCAGTCTTGTTTGGATCTACCTTAGGTCTCTGTACTAAAAAGTCTCCGGTTCCTGAACAACCAGGCAGTCTAGGGCACAGGCTTGCTCTCATGGTGTGGTCCTCAAACTAAACTAAACATTGGTTGGCCACTCCCACAAGTTATGTGCTATAATTGTCCCACCACATCTTGAAGGCAGGGCAGATTGTAGGTGGAAGGTTTTGTGGCTGGGTTGGTGTCCATGTTTCTCTTTCCATGGCCTGCAGAGTATCTTCTTGCACCAAAAAGACTAGAACATAGGGGCAAATTCTCTTACAGGCCAACCTCTCTGCATCCAATCTGAGGATGTTTTCCTCAGAAATGGGGCCCAAATGTCAGTTTTCAGAGAGCAACTTTCTGTGCTAGCATTGAGCTGGATTTTTTAGAGCTCTCCACAGGATACCCTTGGCCAACAACTCAACTGAATGCAATCCAATCTCACCAATGGAAGGCTTGCCTGGCTACAAAAGAGAGCCAGTTCAAACTTTGTATCCCCCATTATTACAAGTTCTCACTAGGGTCACCCTCATAGATTGCAGGAAAGTTTCCATCCCACTAGGTTTCCACACCCCCATGCTCTTTTATTCCAGCTGTCTATCCATACACTCTCTCCCCTTATTCCTTCTGCGCTTCGCTGATTCCTCCTGCTCCTATTCTTACCTGCCCCCAATCCACCCACAGTATTTATTCTATTTCCCCTTCCCAAGGAAGTCCATCCACCCCTCTCCTCAGAACCTTCCTTTTTACCTAACCTCTCTGGGTTTGGGCATTGTATATGGATTATCATTTATTGAACAGCTAATATTCACTTATAAATGAATTCATACCATTTTTGTCTTTCTGAGTTTTGGTTGCCTCACGCAGGATTTTTTTTTTATCTAGTTCTATCCATTTGCCTGAAAAGTTTATGATTGAAACTGCAATTTAATTATCAATTGTATTTATTAATAAGTATAAACTGTAAGATTAGGAGCAGCTAAAATTGACAGAGCCTGACAGAGAGCATCCAGTGGCCTGATTTGTCCTGGGAAAAAAGCCCTGGACCAAGGGTGGCCTACACCACCTGTAACCTAAACTCTGTTAACTAATGTAAGTTGTTAGTTATTAGGCTGGTAGAATTGCCAGAGGTTTGCCAGGAGATTCACTGGAGCTTGGCAGGAGGCCAATGGCCCTGGATTAGTTGGACTATAAGCCATCATGGTCCTTTCCCCAATAATTAAATACACCAAGACCTTTTAATAATTCAACGTTTAGCCCTTAGCTAGGCAGACTCTCAATTAGCTAATCTAAATTAACCTGGACCACCTAATCCCAAACCACCGTGTGCCTATTATTACCTTCCAGAGTTCTCAAACATGTCTATCTGCTTCCATGTCTCCCGGCGGAAAGAGCAATTTCTGTGTGTAAAACACAGGGTTCCTGTTTTAATCTCAGGAAGTCCCACCTTCCTATACTACTTCTGCCCAGCTAATTGGCCATCAGCAACTTTTATTAACCAATCAAGAGAATGCCTCAGAAGGGGCAGTAACCAGATCCCAGCATTGAAAGCAGACTAACAGAAGCAATGTTATTAGACATTCCCCAACATATCATGTAATTTTTTTGGCATTAAATAATGAGTAATATACTACTTCAAAAAATACATTCTTCTGTTGAGGGACATCTTGGTTGTTTCCAGTTTCTAGCTATTATGAATAAAGTCATTATAAACATAACCAGGCAAGTGTCCTTGTAGTAAGATGGAACATTCTTTGGGTATATGCCAAAGAGTTGTATAAATGGGTCTTGAGGTAGAACAATTCCCAATTTCTTAAGGAACTATCATATTGATTTCCATAGTGGCTGTACAATTGTTCACTCCCACTAGCAATGGAGACTCCTCCACATTCCCCTTGCTCCACATCCTCACCATCATGAGCTGCTACTTGTGTTAATGATCTTAGCCATTCTGACACCTATAAGATGGAATCTCAAAGTAGTTTTGGTTTGCATTTCCCTGTGGCTAAGGTTGTTGAACAGTTCTTTAAGTTTTCCTCAGCATTTCAGATTCCTCTATTGAGAATTCTGTTTAGATTTGTACTCCATTTTTAAATGGAGAAAGAGAGAGAGAGAACATATATATATATATATATATTATAAAACATGGTTTCTTGAATTCTTTATATATTTTTGTTAATAGACATTTATTGCCTGTAGAGTTGGTAAAAATCTTTTCCCATTCTGTAGGCTAGTTCTTTGTCTGATTAACAGTGTCCTTTGCCTTACATGAGCTTTTCAGTTTCATGAGGTTCCATTTATTAATTATTGATCTTAGTGCCTATCCTATTGGTGGGCTGTTCAGAAAGTTGTCTCTTGTATCAATGTATTCAAGGCTATTTCCAACTCTCTCTTCTATAAGGCTCAATATATTGGTTTTATGTAAGGCCTTTGATCCATTTGGACTTGAATTTTGTGCAAGTGATAGACAACAGATCTATTTGCATTCTCCTATATGCAGACATCCAGTTTGATCAACACCATTTGTTGAAAATGCTGTCTTTTCTCAGTGTATATTTCTGGTTTCTTTATCAAAAAAAAATCAGGTGTCCACAGGTGTGTGAATTTAGGACTGAGTCTTCAATTGAATTCCATTGATCAATGTGTTTGTTTTTATGCCACTATCATATTTATTACTAGAGTTTTGTACTGCAACTTAAAATCAAGGATGGTGATACTTCCAGCAGTTCTTTTATTGTTCAAGATGATTTAGCTAGCCCGAGTTTTTTTGTTTTTCCATAGGAAGTTGAGAATTGTCCTTTCAAAGTCTGCAAAGAATTGTGTTGAAATTTTTATGGGAATTGTGTTGAATATGTAGATTGCTTTTGGTAGAATGGCCATCTTTACTGTTAATCCTACCAATCCATGAGCATGGGAGATCTATCATCTGATATCTTCTTCAAGATAAAAAGAAGAGGGCATAAAAATGAGAGAAAGATGGAAAGATGTTGGAATAAGAGAAAAGGTTCATGAAATATGGGCTAAAAGTCCAGTAAAAATGCCCTTGTGGGCTAGAGACATATCATCAATTAAACATACTTTCTGATCTTTCAGAGGACTGGAGTTCAGTTTTCTAGCTCCCACATCAGGCCACTCACAACCATCTATAAGTCCAGCTCCAGGCAATCTGGTACTCTCTTTTGGTCTCATTGGGCACCTGTATACACACAAAACACACACATAATAATAATAATAATAATAATAATAATAATATATTATTATTATTATTATAACTTCTTAAAATAATACTTTGCAGCAGATTAGATGTAGAAACATATACAGCAATCCTAAAAATCTAAATAAGCAATATACAAACGAAAGCAAAAATATCCCGAGACAAACATATAAGACAAACATAGAGTGGGGACTAAATAATGTAACATAAAAGATAAAAAAGAATACTTATGGGGTAAATTACTGCCACAGTTGTGCTGAGTTGAAATGGGTAGTTCTAAGACTGGCTCTAGCAGGCCCTACTTGCTGTTGTGGGGGGAGAGACGAGTATAGTTCCAATGTTCTGTGCAGTTCTGTCATGTGAAGAAGGGATGGTTTTAAGTCTTTTGATGGTAATTTGCTCAGGCCTCTACACTCCACTCCAACATGGCTTCTTCTGGCCCTGTGGGTCCAGGGTACATGAGGAGTACCACTTCCTTTTCTATACTACTGCTTCCATTTCAATTGCTCTCCCCCAGGCAACCTTACTATGTTTTGATTATTGTGCCCATTCTAGTAGGCATTAGTGACAAATGTCACTAATTGTATTTGTATTTCTATAATTTTTAGGATTATTGTGTATGTTTCTACATCTAATCTACTGCAAAGTATTATTTTAAGATAATAATAATTATTATTACTATATTATTATTATTTTACTATTATATTACTATTATAATTATTAATTATAATATTATATAATATTATTACTAATAATTATATTATTATATAATATTAATATAATATATTATTAATATAATATTAATTATATTAATATTATAATATTATTACTATTATTATTATTATTATTACTATTATTATCTCAGGTGTCCAATGAGACCAAAAGAGAGTACCAGATTGCCTGGTGCTGGACTTATAGATGGTTGTAAGTGGTCTGATGTGGGAGCTGGGAAACTGAACTCCAGTCCTCTGCAATTGTATTTGTATTTCTACAATGAGTAATGGTATTGAGTATCTTTTTATGTGCTTGTTGGAAACTTCTTTATTGTAATTTGAAGAATTATTCAGGATCTTTACTCATTTGTAAATTGGATGTTTAGAGATTGTTTACTTGAAAAGAATATATATATATATATATATATATATAGAGAGAGAGAGAGAGAGAGAGAATATGTCTTTTTTCAGAGATATTATTCATAAAGACAATATCCCCCCAGAGATTCCAAAATCTGTGAATGTTCAAATTCCTTACACAAATTATCACAATGCTTGCCTACATCCTTCATGTAGGCAATACTCTATTTTTCATACACTTTAAACCACCTCAATTACTTATGACACCAAATACCATGTAAATGCTATGAAATTTGACATTACAATATGTTGATTTGGCAATGATAACTTTTTAAAAAAAGACACCTTTACATCTGCAGTACAGACATATTTTTTCTGAATATTTTCTATCACGGATAGAGAACAGAAAATACAGAAAGCCAACTCTATTTTGTTGGGCAAATTCTCTCTTAACTTGCTTTGTTATTATGCCATTGTTTGGAGTCTAATGGTCTAAAAAATCAAAATGGAGTCACCTGGACATCAAGTTCATAATAGGTTGCTATCAAAATTAGGAGAGAAGTGAACAATTTTCCCAAGGGAACCAGTTATATAGTTGGCATGATGATGAAGTTCTATATGAATTAATCCTTATATGACAACATGAAGTAACCTCAGTTATTTGTCTATTGTTCTATTCCTCTTTTTTGTCTCCATATTTTACAAGGAATGTAACTTTGATCAATTAGCTCTTTGTTCTTTGTTTCTGGGTTTTTTTTTTTTTTTACATTCTTTATATGTCTACAAAACAACTTCTCCTTGGCTAACTGACACTCTATTTTATGAAAACAAATCAAGAAGAGCAGTGCTGAGATGCAGAAATAGGGAATGCCTGAAGGAATTTAGGGTTCGTGTGAGGTCAGACATGTATATGAATGTATGTGTGTTACACGTATGTGTGTGTTAGTGCATGAGGTACATGTGTGTGGTACATGCGTGTGTATGCATGGGGGTATATGTGTGTGGTGCATGCATGTGTGTGTGTGCATGGGGGTATATGTGTGTGGTACATGCATGTGTGTGCACATGTGAGTGTATCAGAGGAAGCCATCAGATGCCCTGCTACATCAATCTTTCCCTTGTTTTTTTCTTTTTTTGGGGTGGGGGTTGAGAGCTCTCTGCCTTGTTCTCACAGAATCTGGAGCTAGCCTAACTAACTAACAGGCTCCAATAATCATCCTGTCTCTGTCCTCCATAGCTCTGGGTTTACAGGCATCTGGCCACACTCAGCTTTTTACACAGGTCCTTGGAATTTTAACTCAAGTCCATATGTTTTACAGCAAGTGTTTTTACCCACTGAGCAACCTCTCAGACCTCAGGGAATGCGGTTTTTAAAACACTTCTGCAAAAATGATCATGTTCTTGTCTCTACCACTAGAAGGCTTCAGAGGATCTGAAGCTTATCAGAAGCAACTATACATTGTGCCACCCAATATATAAAGTAAAGTAATAAACCATAAACACTGGTGTGTGTGTGTGAAATCTTAAATGAAGTTAAGCCACTTGGGCTGACAATGCTCCTCACAAGATCTGTTAACAATCTACCAAAAAAAACCAAACCAGTACCAGACATGAACCCTTTGAGTTGTTAGCCCAAGTGACTCCTAAAACAACATAGGCAGCTGATGTTGCCCTTGGTTGCCTCGCAGAGATCAAAGTTAAGTCCCTATTGCTGAAGATACCACATACTTTGCACACAGGAGTAAGAAATTTTAAGCTTGTCTAACATGAAATCTTTATCTTTGAGGATTAGCTTTGTTTTTTTTTTTTTGAGGGGGGCAGATTCAAGACAGAGTTTGTTTGTGTAACAGCGCTGGCTGTCCTGTAACTTTCTCTGTAGCCAAGGCTGAGCTCAAACTCACAGGGATCTGCCTGCCTTTGCCTCCCGAGTGCAGGGATTAAAGGTATGTGCCACCTTTCCTGGTTGAGGATCAGCTTTTATAGGGCTCAGAAAGTACTGTGTAAGCTGACAAGGGAGGGAAGCAATCAGTAGCCTCACCCTTCTGTAATGCCAACAAACTGTAATGATGACTACCATGAAATATGTTCCTAAAGTGCAGTAGTGGTATTAACACCTCGACAGTAACCAATGGTTCTCTAACCCGACCAAAACCCACTCCGTGGAAGGGAAATTATGTCTCATATTAAAACCTGGCCAACTTGGAGCTTGGGGAATCTTGCAGAAGAGTGGATGAAGGACTGTAGGAGCCAGTGCGATCAAGGATACCACAAGAAATCCCACAGAATCAACTAACCTGGGCCCATAAGGACTGTTGACACTGAACCAATAATCAGGAGCCTGAATGAGGCTGACCAAGGACCTCTGCATAGCGTTACAGTTGTGTACCTTGATTTTCTTGTGGGACTCCTAACAGTGAGAATGGAGGGTGTCTTTAACTCTTTTGCCTGCTTTTAGGATCCTTTTGCTCTTCTACTGGGTTGCCACATCCAGCCTTAATATGAGGGGAGGTGCCTAATCTTACTACAACTTGATATGCCATATTTGCTGAAGTCCCTGGAAGGCTTACCCTTTTCTGAAGGGAAACGGAGATGGTGTAGATGAGGGAAAGTGAAAGTGAGAGGGACTGGAGGGAGGGGGAACTGTAGTCCGGATGAAATATATGAGAGAAGAATAAATAAATTAAAAGAAAAATCTAGCCAACTACCTGGGGCTGGTGAGGTCATGGCTGCTAGAAGAAAACCTACTACACCACTTTACTAGACTAGTATAATTCCTGGCTGCTTCATAAGACTTGTCCTTACAAAGACAAATAAGTGTAGTTCTCACTTTTCATCAAAGATGTTTCTCTTTATAGCAAACAGAGACCATGAAAGCCACTGTCTTAGTTACTTTTCAATTGTTGTGAAGTGACACCAAAACAAAGGCAACTTATAAAAGAAAGCATAAAATTGGGAGCCTTATTATAGTTTCAGAGCGTGAGACTGTGACCATCATGATGGGGAACATGGCAGCAGGTAGACAGACATGGCTCTGGAGCAGTAGCTAACATACTGATCCACAAGTTACAGGCACAGAGAAAGACTGGGCCTGGCACAGGCCCAAAGCTCACCTGTAGTGACTCATCTCCTCCAACAAGGCTACATCTTCTAATCCTCTCCAAAGCAGTTCCACCAACTAGGAACAAAATATTCAAATGCAGAAACCTATGAGGGATATCCTCATCCAAACCACTGCAGCTACAATAGGTCATAAGGCAGAGATGAACAAACTGTGTGGAGCCTAGCCTTGGTGGATATATCAATAACACAACTCCTGAATCTATGGCTCAGAGAGCATCAAAGCAGTGGAGGCTAAAGTTAGTAAGATCCAGAGGACCAAGAAGTTTGCTGTGAAATTATGCCTCCTATAAATGACAAGGAAGTGACTTCCATGACACTTCTTTAGGCTGCCTAAACAAGACCTGAACAATCATATTATCAATAGACATGATGACGAGGAAAGGGAACATATCATGGACCCTGCCCCTAGACAAAGAACTGTAGCCAACTATGACTACTAAGAGACAGAGATTAGCCTCTGCTGATCTTCATCCAGAGAGGGATCCCCAGCCTTGTCTGGTATCAGGCCAAAAATGCATGCTCCTCCACCAGAAGGTCTGAGCTAGATCTGCCCATGCAGAAAAGGAATATGGACCGGGAGATCCATAACTCAGGATGTCCTGTCAGGCTAGAGAGGCAGGAGAAAAGTTTATTTTTACTGTCAAGTGCCACACCTCTCTTAGCTAAGCATGCAGGAGAGAGAAGGGTGGCGCTAAACCTCTCATGCAGTGAAAGGTTACAACTCTTTTACTTGAGCTTCCTGTGCCAGGCCAGGCAGCTTCAAGATATTTGGAGATCCTGGACCAAGCCAAGTGGCTTTGGGAGTATGGCTTGGTTTGAGCAGATTTGGCAGCTGCTTCAGAGACAGCCAGCAATAGGGCAGCACTGCAGATGAGCACTGTGTGTAACGGGAGAGACAGCAGGATTGGGCACCTCTCAGTGAGCTTCGGAAGCACTGCCAGGGTGGCTGCAGTAACAACACAGAAGAGCTTGGACCCCGATATTCCAAAGTGGGTTCTGGTTTCCAGAGGCAGGAGCTTGACTTAGGTAGTAATGGCAGCAGCAAGGCAGGTGTGTGCCCCACACAAGCCTGGCTAGGCAGGAGGCAGTAGCAGGTGTGTGAGCTAGTGCTTTGGGTGCTCAGAGATGAGCCCTGGTTGCTGGTGGTAAGAGACCTAGCTAAGCAACAGATGCATTGAGGCAGGAGCCTTTGCCCCAAGCAAGCCTAGCTAGGCAAGCATATCCAGTGATGATTTCTTCCTTCCCAAGCCCAAAATAAGCAGCCAAGTCTCAGACAATGGTGGTGGAAGAATGGAGAAAGAGAGTTTACTTTGTGTGAATCAGGAACATTATAAACCTTTGGGCAGTGGGGAGGGTTTTTGAAGGTGAATTTGTTTGATTCACTGGGGAAAGTTCTATTATAAGAAAGGAAATGTACTACTTAATTATCCCACAGGAACCAGAGGAGAGGGTTAGAGAGGAACTCCAAACAATAAGAGGTACAGATGAATGTCAGTGGCTGAAAGCCAAGGCACCTTGAGATCTCATTAGCATGGGGAAGTACCTTCAGAAATCCCCATGTATTCACGGGGTGGGTTTCTTATCAGGAAAGGGATGTGACTGTAACTTCCCTGAGGGCTACATGACACTCTTTAGAGAATCAGGAGTTTCCCCAGATCAGGCAGAAGAGGGGATCCCACTGAAAAAAGGGAGTCTGATATTTAGCCCCAAGCTCCAGGGGTTTTCCAGTAATGCCAGACTTCAACCCTACCAGCAGAAATTCCCCACAAGCCTCTCCCAGGGATAATCCCATAATTTGTTTTTCAACACAAAGTGATCATCCTTGAAATCATTTAAAAACATGCATAAGCTTAGAGTGTGGACCACAGTCTTGAGGCAACTTGAAAAGGAGGGTGATGGTGGAGCATCTTCTAGCTGTTTCCCAAGGCCATGCAACACTGAAAATTTCGAACAATTGTTAAATTACATTATCTTTTGTAAATTTGAAACTTGATAAACAGAATATTCATTGGCCTGTGGATTGCAGTTTGTAGTGCTATAAAGTGATGCAATTACTGTATCTGGTCTCTGGTTTATACACAGATGTTCTGATTCTAAACATCCAACTCTGTGTCTCGTAATGGAGCTGTGTTGTGTATCAATGAGACAAAGAGTTACAATTTTTAAAATTCTTAAAATAATTCAACCCATGTAAATGATCATTTACCTTTAAGAAAACATAACAAACTTAGTTTCTAGGACTGAGGATGTATCTCATTGGTAGAACAAACCTAGCCTGCATGAGATGGTGAGATCAATCTCCACCATCATCTCACAACAAACAAAAGAGTGAGCTGGATCTCTCCAGGAAAGTGAAAGACTGTGATGTGAGCACCTGGTACAATGAGTGCTGGAGAACGGCCAGTTCTGCGACAGCCCAAATCAGAGTCTGAGCTTCCCTGGCCATAAAGACAAAAAATGACCAACCATGGACCAGAGGATGGCACAGGAATCTGAAATCAGGACATGGATACTGCCTGTGTTGCCCTTTCCTGCTAGTGCCTGAAAGATCAAGTGATCAGGGGGTGGAACAAGCTCCTTGGAGGCTGAATCCAGTATATTGGCAGAGAAAAGCAGAGGCACAGCAACATGAGGACACAGTTCTAGGGAAGGTGTAAGTGATCGTGCTTATGGGATCCTCAGCTACACCGACTATGATGATACAGCACAAGTCGAGCATGAGACTCTGAAGCTGAGGTAGCCTGGCTGTAGCAGGAAGGAGCTGTACAGACTACAGGGCATTTGTGACAAAACTTGGTGGAGTTAACACTAGGAAGAGGCATTCACTGAGACTTACTACCTTCTGTTCCATTTTATTGTTCACTTACATTTGTTTTTCTTTAATCACTACTTGAAATGTTTCATTTTTATACACACGTATACATATTTTTAGAAGTTTGGTATGTTCACTTTTATACTTTAATTGTCTAGCCATCATGTTGTCACTTGTGTCTCATGAGAAAGGCTTTTAATGTCTTCCTTTTTCTCTAAATCTAACATTTAATATTTTCTCTATTTCTTCTTATATCTCCAACACATTAGTTTCCTTCTTATCTTACTTTACTCACTCTTGTCCTCTTCCTCATTCCCTCTTTACTTCACTATTTAAATATTATACTCAAAAAACAAATCAGGACATGTATAATGCCTACATTGCCTTTTCCTACTATTCCAGGAAAGATGAAAGATCAGGTGATCACTTAGTGGGAAGAGCTCTTTGGAGGCTGAAACTATAAACTGTGTTTTTTCCCAATCAGTATCCTCATGCTTTCTCCAAACCTTATAGGGAACCCAGGCAAAATACACAAGTGTCTGCTACTGCAGACACTGGGACTGCTTGTTATGTAGCAGTGTCCTCCAAGATTAAAACTTTCTTTTTTTGTTTGTTTGTTTGTTTGTTTTTTCAAGACAGGGTTTCTCTGTGTAGCCCTGGCTGTCTTGGACTTACTTTGTAGACCAGGCTGGCCTTGAACTCACAGAGATCCGCCTGTTTCTGCCTCCCAAGTGTTAGGATTAAAGGCTTATGCCACCATGCCCAGCAAAACTTTCCATCTTGAAGGGAAACTTTAAAAACAGGATGTTTACAGGAAGGAGAAACAATTGGATGTTCTAAGGGGAGGGGGATACTTCAGGGAAGTTTGTTAAGATAGGAAATAAACAACTAAAAGCATCTTCAGGAAGTCCTTGAAACTGCCCAGATTCACTAGACCACTCCTCCCGAGATATATAAACCGCAAAGGTCCCTGAAGACTCAGATCTGCCCAGCTGCCTGGAAGCATAGACTGGTAATGCTGCCTGGAAGAAACAAAGACCAAGAGAGCTGCCTGGAAGATGCTGAGACCAACTGAGACACACAGAAAGGACACTTTCCAACTTGTTGAGCTGCTTTTAGTAGTGCTAGGGACTTTCTTTGTCTTTATTTTAACAAGTGTTATAGCATCATTTTTTTTTCTCCTGAAGTCTGTTAAGTGTGATTATCTTTCTCTTAAGACTGAAGTATTCTTCCAAGTATCCTTTTTACAGATAGTTTGGTAGTTATTAATACCTTTAGCTTGCTTTTATCATGAAAAATTTTTCTTTCACTATCAGTTTCCATAGATAGCTTTTCTGAGTGTGTTAGATAGTTGTGATTCTTCATAGTTTCAAAGATCAGTCCTAAGCCTTCTTGCCTTCAAGGTTTGGGTTGAAAAATCAACTATATATGTTTATAAGGAGCACAAATGTTTTTGGAGTTTTTTGTTTTTGTTTTTTGAGGAAATGTTTTGGGTCCAGCCAGCTGTCACTGAGCTCAGTGGTGAGTCTCCTATTCAGTGTAAATCACACCCTTTGTAAGTGACTAGGTCCTTCATAAGGATTAGTGTGGTTTGATATGCCCATGTGTGCAGAATGGCAACCCTTTAATTGACAACCCTCTCACTTCTGATTGACGGGGGAGGGGGGGGAAATCAAGCAGAAAATAAAGAGTCCTTCCAGAAAGGTAACAAAGAGGGAAGAATGTTCAGAGTTTTGAAAAAGGATCCATTTAGAGAAGTAGTGAAACTTAATACAGGTGAAGGCCAGGATCTGTCCATGGAAAAGTTTGAAAAAATAGGGTAGGCATTTAGAAAAAAAATCCCTGACTTTCCTCAGGACAGGACTTGAATAAAAACCTGCTTCTCCATCTAGGGGTGTATACGACTCAGAGGACACCTCTTGCATGCACAATGCCCCAGGTTTGATCCCAAGCAGATACATAAGCCCCATTTCTTCTGTGGAATTCTGTTTTCTTGTTTAAGGAGAAGTGGATAATGGAATCTCTGAGTTCTGGCAGCAATACTAGTCTTAGGAGTTGGGATTTCTCTCTTTTTTTTTGGAAATGGGAGGTGTTTTTTTTTTTTTTTGAAGTTTTGTAAGGTAATGTGAGATTAAAAAAAAAATATGTCAGTGGGTCCATAATTAATTGTAGGTAGAAGAGAGGGAAACCATGGAAAGGGGTGACAAAGAAAGAAAAATACACAGCTCATTACCAGAAAAGGAATTAATTTCTTTACTACTTACACTGGTCACATTTCAGGCCACACAGAAGTTTCCAGTGGTGGCAGGGTGCTGGTCCCTTTTCTTCTATTCTCATTAGAACTCTGCCTTCTTTCAGGTTGCAGCTTCCTATATATTCTTACATTGCCTATTCTGAAGTAGGCAGGGGCAGGGAGAAACCATGTTGTCATCCTTTGGATTTAGCTAAGTGTTTTCTAGTTTCACTATAGAAGTATGCCTAGCGATTCCAACTTTCTTTACATTAAAGCATCTTCAGGAAATAGATCTTTTGACACCTTTGTGGCACACACTTGTAATTCCAGAAGGTAGGTGGAAAGAGGGGCTTGAGGTAGGAAGATCTGAATTTTAAGAACAGACTAGGGTACCCCAAACACAGGGGGATGGAAGGAGGGAAGGACAGAAGGGAAGAGGGAGAGAAGGAGGAAGGGAAAGAGAACATACTACTTATAGCAGGACAATTTGGTGACATTCATTTATTTAAATTTTTTAAAACTTCCTTTGCTGGAGTCCTTTTGAACCCTTAAAAACCTTGGTTTTTATGTCTGTATTTGACACTTGCTGAGAATGAAACACAGTTGGTTTCTTTCCTAGAGTATGCTAATTAGCTGGGAAAATAACAGTTTCTTTTCTGCTATTGGAAGAGAAAGTAACCAATAGAAAAACAGTTCAACACCTACACCCACTCCATGTACAAAATAAAGGAGTGGTTGCCAGCAACTTCTGCCTTTGGTTGCTTGACAACCAGCCACAAACATGCCTTTCATCACCTCTTACAGTGTTACCTTCAGATTCCAAAGGGCAATTTGCACAAGACCCAGAATAGAATACTGAGTTTAGAAAACAAGTCATTTCCAATAAGTAAAAAACACATAAGCTTCTAGCACTGAAGATTTCAAAACCATAGCAGTTTTTCTTAATATTATTTGCACTTTTCCATTGTTATGTGTTTACATAAAAATAATTTTTCATTCATTCACTTCATTGTAGTGACAAAAAGCATTTTTTGAAAACTGTTTATGAGGATTACAGGGAAAAGAACTTGGTTCTATTTCAGTTATATTCTAAAAGCAGTGCTTCAGTATTTACCACTTGGTTATAGATACTGTGATCCCCCTTGATCATGAGTGTTCTCTGTATCTCACCCACCAATTCATAAAGTTAAAAAGTCTACAAGATAAAACTCATCTGAACAACTAGATAGGTTTACAAGGAGGACAAGTGTTTTGGGTCCAGTCAGTTGTCACTGGACTCAATGGTGAGTCTCCTGTTCACTGTAAATCACTAGATTCAGTTTCACAGAGTTACAGTTTAACAGTGTGTACACAGATAATGTTAATTTATATATGCAGTTTGGGTTTAACTGTCTTTTATTAAGGCTGTATTAATGTTACTGTATTTCATAGGATGGCTAGATGTTTTTCCAAAATAAACAAGAAAGCTGTAAAGCTTAAACAATTTATAAAGGTCTGAAAAAGTTATATAAGGAATGTAAAAGGTCAAAGTTCAATAAAATTATATAAAACCTCTGCTTGAATCAATTGAGTTCTTGGCCTACTCTCCACAATAACTATAAGTCCTGGATTAAAAAACAAAATATTTGACTGATCAAAGCTTAAGTGTTTTGCTTTTGCCTAAGTTTTATCTAAATATTGGACAGTAGTTAAAAGTGAAAGTACAAGATTGGTATAACTCATCTCCTGTGTGTTCAGTATCTGTACTTGTTGGCTAATATAGTCAGAGGGATTGAAAGGGAAAATATTTCCTCCTTAGTGTCCAAGGTCAAAGGGGTCCCAGGGGACTATGGGGCTTCTCGTAAAATGTTTCTGTATGGAATCATCTTTTCTCTTCTTCAGGGAGGCCATAGAGACACTACCTGGTGAGCTCGAACCAGTATCTTTTCTACAAAGAGGAGTGTCAACATAGAAAAAATTCCCTGATTTCAAGTGGAGTCACGGTCAAGCAAGGACTTTGAATTACCCTCACACAGATGGAACTGGTAAAGGAAGGTGAGAGGAGCCAGAAGTTCCTCCTAAGCCCAAGCCCAAATGACTCCTGAGAACAAGATCTTCAAATGACCATGACAGAAAAAAATAAATAAAAGTGATTAATTTTGGCTACCAATATGGTCTTAAACATCCCACAGGAAGGTATAACCAAAGAATAAAAGGACTGTTTTTCTTTAATGGTTTAAGGGATCTCACTCTGTGGATATTAGGCTTAAAACCACATGAGAACTTCCTCAGCCATTTCTCATTAATGATTTTCTTCTTGGTAAGAAAAGTGCTGACCAGATCATAGGACATCATGACCTTGGATCAACATACTATTGCAGAACCTAGCTGACATCATGATCAGTAGGCCCACTATCATTTTGACGTAAAAACCAAATGGTGGTTAAATATCTTCTTTCTCCCTGTCTAGAAAGCCATCTGAGAAGTGCCTCATACTGAGTCTATCCACTTCAACAGCTCTCAATGTGCCTGAAAATGGACATAGTGTCCACCAATCTCTAGGTCAACCTCAAAGGCACATGTGTATGGGAATTTTTCTGGGAATGGGATATAATGCAGTGTCCTCTAGCATTCTTCTCTCCACTCCTTCAGCCCCTTTGCTTGTATAAATGATCCTGAAGATAAGAGTTTCAGACACACTGTCTACCAGAATTCTACCACAGACTTCAAGACTGGCCCCAGGAGCCTGCCTTATAAGCCTCTCCTCTTTTATAGATCAGCTCCCCCAGACTACTCCCTGTGACTAAATGAAACAGCTACAGTGTTCAGTCCCCTTCCCCAGGCAGCAGCTGGTCAGTCTCTGAGAGGGGGGCATGAGGCAGCTATAAGGATAGAGATACATAAGGAAAATGATAGCAGGCTTCCTGAGATGGCTGTTTGTTATTCCTAGAAAACATTACAAGGAGAAACAGTAGAAATGTTAGGATAGTCTGAAAGGGTTGTATTTAAATGCCATAATTGCTTGCCCCTGTCTTCCTTAATGAACCTGATGTTATGAAACCTTGCCTAGTAAGTCACCTCTGATTGGGTGAATGAAGTCGACTATAGCCTGGGCTAGGCAAGAGAGAGAGGCAGGGCAAAGGTCTGTGGATTTGGGAGGAGGAAGACAGAGAGGAGGATGGGAGGAGGAAGAAGAGGAAGGAGGAGTCCCCATGGGCTAACCAGGAGCACATGGCAATGTGATAACTTGTTCAGAGAATTACCATGATGGAATATATACAAGTACTATGGGATTCTATCTTCCTAGCCCCGGTGCTTAGGGATTATTAAAGTGTAACAGGTCTATGTGTGTTTATTTATGGGTACAGGGTTAAGGATTAACTCCACCAACCAAATAACTATATATAACAATTATTAATTATTAATTTTTTTACTGATACATAGAAAGGCATGGGTCAGTCATCTATCTAAACCAATAGAGTAAAGGGGTGGATCCAGTGGCCCTATAAAATACCCAATCAACACTAGTTTATTGGAGTTCCATCATTAGGCTTCTCCCATGCTGACTATATGAAATTATTCCTTTTCCCTGAGGCTTCATCTTCTGTCTTTCCCAGTTGTTTAAGTCTTCATTTGTACCAAGAAATCCACTGGCAACCTCCCAGACAACTGCCATGGCCCGTTACAACCGAATTTTAGAACCATAAAGGTATAATTTAAATGGTGATGTAATCATAAACTTCAACAATTAAATTCATTCTTGTTCTTTAATATTTAAATTAACTTGGCTATTCTGTAATTGGGAAACACTTTATTACATTAAAAATAGACTAAGTGATCTCTAGATGATGTTTTACAAAATATCTGGGCACTCCAGCCTAGCAAAATTGACATAAATTTAACCATGATGCTAATCTTTGCAAACACTTGCTTCCTCTGTGCACTGATGCAAAGTTTCTAACTTATCTAATATTTACCTTACAGTCCTATGAGGTAGTCGCATTACTGTCAGCCTCATTTTATTAGACAAAGCACAGAAAGGTTAAGCAACTTGCCTGTGACCTACTGCTTGTACATAGTTAGCACCGGAACTTTCAGACTGACTTTTAAACATTGTACTATTCCCTTCTCAAAAAGAGGAAAGCTAAACTCATTAGCACTTTGTATTCTTCTGGATATTCTTGTAAACATCCTTGCCCTATCAGTAATGTGTATGTCACATGTCAATTTTCACACTTTACACAATAGCCCTTGGTATAGTCAGCCTTATCCTGATTTTTCAGTGGAGATTTTTGGCACATTAAGAGGTAAATGATTTCCTGCAGGCCTCAGTGTGGAACAGAGAAGATCTAAATCCTGGCTCAGTCACCAAACTTCATTTCTTCTGACTCTGTGTACATGGGTAGTGATTCTAGAAATTGTACAGATGTTCCTGCTAATATTTTGTTTTATAGATCCTGAATTAGTTTAACCAAAGTTCCCTTTCTATTATGTTGTGTCCCTCTCATAAAATATATCATAATAAGTTTCTGGCCACTTTATGCCTCTGGAAAGAGTATAGAATGCACAAAAAAAATGGAGGAGAGGAGGAGGGAAATGAGAGAGTTCTCAACCCGTGGGTGGCAACCCCTTTGGGAGTTGAATGACTCTTTCACAGGGGTCAGTCACCTAAGACCATTAGAAAACACATATATGTATATTACAATTCATAACAATAGTAAAATCATAGTTATGAAGTAGCAACAAAAATAATATTATGGCTGGGGTGACCACAGCATGAGGAGCTGTGTTAGGAAGGCCGAGAACCACTGACATATTGGAAACTGCTGTGTCTCATGAAAGCAAAGAGATAGAGCTCCACTCTTCCTAAAGCACTGAAATGAGAGAAAGACGCGATTTGCTTCAGTTACAATAGAACATAAACCATGCTGGTGAGATGAGTTTGACCAGATTTGCCTTCTGGCAAAGCTACTTCCTTAGAAAAGGAGATACAAACCGGAACGGGTGGCTTTGCAATCAGCTTGTCACACTGGAGTTAGGTAAAGTTACCTTTAGCCTTTTTGAAGTGACTGATGTAGAAAGCCTTGTGCCAGGGGGAGGCTGTTTCCCAATGGAGCATGAGAGAAAACAGAGCATCTTGTGAGTTTACTGTAGAAAAGGGTCGTGGTGATCTAGCATTTGCTTCCTCTTCCTAAATTCTCCAATAAGATTTATACGTTAGAAGAACTAAAGTGTCTGTTCAGAAGTTACTACAACTGAAGAATCAGAGCCTGGGTACGCGTTTACACACAGAAATTTTCCCCCTCTCCTTTTCATGTTGAAAAATACTAAAAGCAACCTCCAAGAGAGAAAGGGCTGATATGCTGAGCCCACAGACTGATATAGGCCCGGTTATACCTGTTCACACAGCACACAGTCATTAATCCTAAAAACAGAACAGGTGACATGTATCACCAGAGAATCCAAGAAAGATATGCCACAGTGTGTAAAGGCTTCAGAATTAGATGGTGGTGTTTCTTCAGCGGTTGTAGGAACATCAAAGATGCTCTAGAGAGAAAAGTACTGGGTAGCACTGCACAGTGAATATGAGTTTGGTGTCTTCACACTCACCTCTCATAAGAAAGTATACAACATAGTTAGCTGAGAGTGTAGCTGTAAAGAGAGACCTTGCCTGGTTAAGTCCCGCCCTACATAGGTGCTGGGAATCTATGGAAGAGTAGTATGTACTCTTAAGTGCTGAGCCACCTCCAGCCCTCCTTCTGATTTTTTTTTTTTGGTACTAGGAATTGAACTAAAAAATAAATGCATAAATTATGATATAATTGCAAAATGTAAAAATATTAAGACCTGAAACTATATGGCAACATGGAAGAATCTGACAAATTCATTGTTGAACCAGGGAAGCCAAGAATGCATAGGCTAAGGGTTAATGCCTATCAAGTGTTAAAGACAAGATTAATCTACTGTATTAGAAGTCAGCAGAGGTGGCCCCTGGAAGACAAGATTAATCTACTGTATTAGAAGTCAGCAGAGGTGGCCCCTGGAAGACAAGATTAATCTACTGTATTAGAAGTCAGCAGAGGTGGCCCCTGGAAGACAAGATTAATTTACTGTATTAGAAGTCAGCAGAGGTAGCCCCCGGAAGGAAGCAGTAAATGGGATGGCAGGATTCCTAGGTATTAGTAACATTGTTTCTTGATCTGGTGCTGGACACAAAGACAGCCTGAGTTTTGAAGATCCTTTGAGCCACATCCACTATGCACGTTTTTCTGTATGTATCTTAGATCCAGTAACACTTTCAAGAGCTTTATGAAGATTAACTCTCTACCCAATATAATCCTCAGGTCATTATTAGAGTTTGTGAGACATCAACATGAACATCCCTGTCTAAACAGATTATTATTAAATGCATGGGATCTCCAGATCCCTTGGAATAGGAGGTGCAGCTAGACACCACAATTTAATCATTAATTTTAAGAATATTTTAAATTAAAACTTATTTCTACAGTATATGTTGAGCATATTTTCCTGTCTCACAATTCCTCTCAGATCCTCTGCACTTTCCTACCCACCCAACTTCATGCATGGTCTCCCTCTCTTAAACAAAAATCAAAACAACAACAAAATCAATTAAGACTTTTAAAAAAATCAAAACTAAACTAAAATGCGCACACACAAAAAACATGGAATGAGTTTTGTGTTGGCCAATACTCCTGTGCATTGAACCTGCCCTGGAGTGTGGTGATACAGCCAATGGGCATCTGCTGTTGCCTTCTACTAAGGACAATCCTTCCTTCCTTCCTTCCTTCCACTGGGACTCAGCGCCCTGTGTGAAACCCGCACCCTAGGGTGCTCCATTTACACCTCAGCTGTGCCTTTTTCCGACATGATTTGTCTTTTATCGTTTGTTTACGTGTGGGCTTGCTTCCTCTTCTTCCTTATTAGACCATTTTGTACCTCCAGATCCTAGGCAATGCTTCCTTCACAAAGATGGAAATCCTTATGGCATGCAGGGGAGTTGCAAGCCAACTCCAGATGCCTGTTAGTTCAGCCCGAAGAACACTGCTCTGTGATTTGTCAAAGAACGAGAAAACAAAACAAAACAAAACAAAACTGAGTGACGTAAAGGCGCTATATACATAAGCAAAGCGTGGCTTTCTCGTTCTCAATTTCTTGGGTCACAGCCAAGATAACTTTGGCCGAAGCAACACTCCCTTCTCCTGAGGCAGGCGAAGGGCAAGGTCCCTGGCGCCTCCGATTTCAGGCCTCCAGCCACCTCGGGAGGGCGGGGCGCCACGTCGAGCAGCTACTGGCCCAATTTGACGTCGCTCTGCTGCGCGCAGTTGGCAATCTGAGAGGTTAAATTGCCCTTGCGAGAGGCTCGTTCCTATCTAGATCTATGATTGGCTGAGGTTGAGGGCGGACTTCAATCTTTGCAGAGCATTAACTGACCGGTGTTGCTGTCAATCATTAGAAACAGACTCCTCCTGGTCTCCATTTGGCCAGCAGCAGCTGACAAATTTTTCGAGAATTTCCAGGAGTGAAGAGACTGTGGCTTCCCTAATTGCTTGCTCTGGAGATCGGAATCAACTAAGAAGCCAGTCTTACCTACCATCCAAGAAAGCCTTCCCTTTCCTTCCATTAGCCAATTAAGAAATTTGCAGACACATAACCATCACGAGGTAAGAGCCTGGAGGGTTCAATTCGCTTATTCTCCTAGGTTGTTGACGAGAATCTATTGGCGGTCCCCGGAATGGAGCGTTAAGGGAGGAGGTCTCCTGGGAAGGCGAAGGAGAAATATGAACTGGGTTTCTGCAGCTTCCTCCGTCCAAGGCCGAGTCCCACGCTCATCTCTCCGGACTCTCTGTTGCACTCCTTTCCTCGAGGTGGAAAGCAGCCTGAGGCCCACGGCGGTTGCACCCGGGTATCCGGCGCAGCCCCGGTCGGCCTTGAACTTGACCTCGGGTTGGAAGTGAGCGCCGCCGGAGCTTGTATGCTTGGGTGGGCAGGGTCCGAGGGAGGGGTGGAGAAAGTGAAGAAAACAAAAGCCGCTCCCGATTCCCTGCAGCGAGGCCCCCCAGGTGCGCCCCAGTCCGAGAGACCCGCCGTGGACAACCGCGGGACCTGTTTCTCGGCTAGAGGACCCGGGATGCCCGGAGATCTTTCTGGGCTGTCCCGGCAGGACAGCGTTGTCCTGTCGCATTCCGCTTCGGTCAAGGCCAGCAAAGCAGACTAGGGCCCTGCCCAGCGGGAGCTTGAAAAGAGATATGGTGTAGAGGATTGCGGAGCCCTGGGGGTTTGAATCTGAGAGCTTGAGTTTTGCATTGCTAAGAGAGCACTGTATCTTAAGGTCATGTGGCTCGCGGACAAAGATTGAGGCTCTGGGTTGAAACAACTAGGAAATTCGAGTCTCCAAAGCTCCACTGGTATTTTCGTGGTAGAAACTGCAGGAATAGTGACCGCGAAGCTCCCGCATACCCAGGTGCTCGCCAGCCAGATAGAGCAGACCTGTACCCGGGAGAGAAAACCTGGGGATATGCGGGGCTGGCGGAAGGGCGGGCGTTTCCCTGCTAGTGTGTGTTGGAGCTTGTAGAAACTGGAAACCAGCTCACCACTGTTTGACAAACGTCATTGAATACGGAAGCTTTGGATAATGAGTTCTTGTTTATAATTATTTTTCTTGAAATTTGAGTCTCCTTTTCCTTGACAACATCAACACCCCGTTTCACAGAATTGACTACTTTTCAGTACTCTGTTTTCAGTTCATATATCTAAACAGACGCTCACATACAATCGAAGGAAGTCATTGACAGTTTTGGGTTTTTTTTTTTTTCTCCTCCTAAAAGGAGATAAGAACATTAAGAGTGCAGATTTGCTAAAATACATTTCGGAGGTTTTCAGGTGCTTTTAGTTGTTTATTGGGGTGCACTGGGTTTCTGTTGGTGATGGTGGTAAAGAAGTTTGGAGTTTAAGAATATTAAAAATCGGGCTGGTGGTGTGGCTTTCTTGCAGCAGGGCCTACATGATGGCAAGAGAAGAAGTTGCGTCGTCTACAAAGTGTCCTGTGACCTCTGCCGGCTTGCACCTGCCTGCACCTCCCCCATATATAAATATATATATATATTTATATATATATATATATATACCCGTGTTTCCATTGTGGGGAGATACCGAAGTGCCACTTTATAGTTATCTCACAGCCGTCCTAGAAGGAAGAAAATCTAATCCTTATAAGTAATGCTGATTGCAAGAACTCCTAATTAATTCTGCCAGGTGCTTTCGTAAAGTAAGAGAAAACTTCCTCTTTAAACTGCTTTTGACATTAAACAGCAGTTGAACTCAAATTCCCAGTGACAAAACCTGCTATCGAGATTGTGCCCCCCTTTTTCCAAAAATAAAGTTGAACAGCCCTGCAAGTTAAACTGCTGAGCAAGTATAAAATTAGAGAAATATGAAAAGTAAAATTGGTGCAGTAACCTTGCAGCTGTTGTATGTGGGTCCTTGTGCTATTAAATCAAATTCTGATTTGCAAAGTTTACAAAGCAGATACATTTTTCACTACTCATGTTTTTTGTTGTGATTGGGACTCAGTCTCAAGTAGCCCAGAGTGGGCATGGCCTCCTGTCCACCCACTAAATGTTGAGATTCTACAGAGTGGACCGCCTCACAAAGCTCCTTTCTGGATGTCTTTGGCTTGAGGTTGCTGCTCTGGAAAAGTGGGTTTCACCGGTGCTATCTTGAAAAGTCTCTGTGACTATGACAATCTCACAGCTTCTGTAAACATTTTGACTGAGATTTCTGCTAGATGGAATTACTTACATGGGGATAACTTTGTTTTAACATTGTAATTTTACTTGTTTCTTCCTTTCTTTCCTGTCAGTCACTTTTAAAGTGTCCAGTTGGGGAGGAAGGTAGGGAGAAAGGCAAAGTCACACAAATCATTGTGGAAATGGTGGTAAAGGCATATTTTCAGATACTAGTTTATAATAACTAGAGTACATAAGCCAGAATGCAGTTTTAATTTTGTGCGTGCTTACATAATTTAAAGACTGATGTGTTTAAATTATGATGCATACATTTTTGTTTTCATTGAGAAAGAACTTTGAAATACTTAGTTCAGGCAAGAATTCTTCTCTTCCTTTTATATACAATTACAAATGTATTTTAGGTTGATTATGTTGCATGTCTAGAATTCCAAGCAAGTTATCTTTATTTTCTTCCTTAGCATAGTTTAAAGTTTATATATTGTTAATAGACCATGTCATATGCATTTGTGTATTTGCTTTGTATTCATTTAGCTTTTCTGGGATATTTTCATGTAGTGAAAGGAATGAAGGATGATTTTACTTTGAAAGCTTAGATGTAATTGTTTAAATGGTTTACTAACATCAGTTAGCTTAAATTTCTAATCCACAGATTGGCATAATTCTCTCTGATTAGAAACATCTTGCTAACTGCTTCTTGGCAGAAAACAATGATAACCTTATCCCAGCTGAGGGTTGCTGGGCTGACAAAGCGAATGCTTATGTTTCTGTCAGCTTGTTCTACATTCTGTTTAAAGGTACCCCCCCTTTTTTGGCCATTGTTGTTCTAAGTGTTTGTGGCCTTTTACACCTCCATCCAAACCCCTCATGTGCTGTTCAGTTCATGGTCATTTCTGTGGGCATTCCAACAGTTCTGGGGCTGATGGTGATTTTTCTCTAAACTTGAAGCAGGGGAAATCTTTCTCAATATACAGAGTTTTGTTTGGTCTGAGGTTAGGACACTTTTTGTTTTTGTTTTTCTCTTGCTGTTTTGGTCTTTGTTTAGGGGGAGGGAGACTGGTTTGGTTTTTTGTTTTGTTTTGTTTTTTTGAGACAGGGTTTCTCTGTGTAGCCCTGGCTGTCCTGGAATCACTTTGTAGACCAGGTTGTCCTTGAACTCACAGAGATCCTCCTGCCTCTACCTCTGGAGTGCTGGGATTAAAGGTGTGTGCCAGTTTAGATTTTGAATTGAGGATTTTATTCATGCTAAGCACTAGCTCTACCATTAGGCTACACTGCTGGGTTATGTGCAGGTTGAAAGTTGTCATGTAGCTTGGGAACACAAGTTCCTTTTGAATAGTTTTTCTGTAAAAGGAAGCAGTGTGTCTTGCAAAGGAGAGGGAACCACTTAGATCTCCTTGCCTAGGTGGTGCTGACCTAGTTCTGTAGCATGAGGAGCCAGCTGAACAGGCTCACACTGAGTCTCTGCCAGCAAAATGCTCTCCAGCAGGTGTTTCTCTATACCTGCCCTGCTAACTTTCTGAAGTGACAGTGTTGATAATATGAAGGGAGGTCAAGTCAATGATAAATAAATAGTTTATATGGGCTCAAAGAAACTTTTATTTTATATAGGCTCAAAGTCCACCTTTATTTTATCTTATCATTCAATAATATATCTCGTGGATATTTGTTCTCTGCTGAGAATGCATTTGTGTTAGTCATTTGATTTTTTTAATTTTTTGAGTGTTAGAAAGAAACATAAAAGGAGGGCAAGAATATCTGAGAAGAGCTGTTTTAAAACTTGAATCATTTGTCTGCTGCCCTGTAACTCTAAAGTGTGCGCATGTCTGCTAAGTGACAGGACATTTGGCACACGTGCTTCCAGACTGAAACTAGAGAGGGGACTTTGGTAACCTCTGTGCTTTTTCTTTCTATTTGCTTTTAGGTGTTGTATCAGTTACCTCCTTCAGCAATTATTCCTTCTAATATGTGCTATGTTACTAGTTTGAAAATTCCCATTGCTGTCCCCTATATCTTACATGTTTTTACTGAAGTCTGTGCTTTGGAGTAATGTTATAAAAAAAGTTTGTTTAGAGCCAGTGAGAGATGGTTAAGTGGGTAAAGATGGTTGCTGCTCAGACTGGTGTTCCATCCCTGGAACTGAAAGGGTGGAAGAAGCCAGCCAGCTCCTTGAAGCACTTCTGTGACTTCCATGTGTACACCAAGGCACCCTCCATATATAAATAGATAAACCAATAGGTGTGAAAAGTAAAAATAAAAAACATTGAGGTGACTTTAGTTCATGTTGCTGTGGGTCTTCAAGAGCATGGTACTGGTAGGTGCTCTGATGAGGACTTTGTGGCCGATAGAACACACAGGAGGACATGCAAAAGAGGGGAATATACACACCCCTAGACAGGGAGTCGGACAGCAAATTCAGGGGCCAACTGGGTCCACATCTTCCAAATAGTTTGCTCTAGTGAGAACTAATTGGCCCCAGAAGTATTACTTGAATGTGTGGAGCCAAAGGGTCTGTAAGTCTCCTGGAGAATCACTATTGTGAATCTTCAAAGAATAAGAGGCTGGAAGCTGATGTTGATTGGATCAGCAGCAAAAAAAAAAACCCTTAAGTAGAAGAACTTAGCTTGTCCTGAGGGAGTTTACCCTTTCTGTTCTTTGTTCCACAGGGCTCCTGCCTATTAGATGGTGTCACCCATATTTAGGATGTGTCTTTTGACCCCTGTTTGCTGACCACTAACTCATGTCCCATAGTCTCTAAAAGCATCCTCACAGATTCACCTGGAATGTGTACTACCAATTTTCTGTATCTCTCGAAAATTGATCAAAAATATTTTATAACATTTTAAAGAGTTTCATATCGTGTATCTTGATCACACTCATCCCACACAATTTATACTGCCCATCTATTCATGGGTATGGGACATCCAAAGAGCATCCTCAACCTAGCAGGGACTGCATCCATATAGGTGAACTGACTCTCCTTCCAGATGCCATCAGCTGTACACAGCACATCAGGGGTGAGTTGAGGGAGTGCCCATGAGTCCATCCTCCTTTTCATCCTGGAATTTTCCCTGGTTTGCTCTTGTGAAGGCAACCACAGCTGCTGTGAGTTTGAGAGTTCAATAGTGTTGTCAAGTTCAGAACATGCTGTCCGTCTGTGTCTCCCCGCCTCCCCCGTACCCCACATCTGCTGGCTCTTAGAATCTTTCTGGTTTATCTCCTTAGAGCAGTGGTTCTCAACCTTCCTAATGCGGCAACCCTTTAATACAGTTCCTCATGTTGTGGTGATTCTCCAACCATAAATTATCTTTGTTGCTACTTCTTAACTATAAAATTTTGCTACTGCTATGTAAATCTCTGTGTTTTCCAATGGTCTTAGGCAACTCTGGTGAAAGGATCGCTTGACCCCCAAAGCTGTCTTGACCCACAGGTTGAGAACCACTGTCTTAGATGATCCCTGAGCCTTGAGGGTATGGTATAATATTCCACTTTTGTCTTGAGTACTCTACAAATACCCATTCTTCTCATTTTGATCAGTTGTGAATTTTGGTATGAGTAGCAGTCCACACACAAAGAAATCTCCAATGATGTCTGAGAGCTGCACTAATATGTGAGTCTAGGGATAGGAATTTATAAGGCAGTCTCTATGGACAAGGTGTGTGGTGGTTTCAGAGTGAGGTCTTACCATATTGGTCTGGTGGGAAACCAAAAGCAATGACATTAGCCTGTGTTGTTTAAGGAGTTTCTAGGATACCCCTGACCAACAATTGGGGGAAGATGCCCCAGCACTGGGCTTTTTATCTGGCTACCTATGACTTCCTGAAGGAATGTTATCTCCTGTATAGGATTTCCCTTTCTCTCTTCCTCTTCTCACTCACTCTCCCTCCCTCCAAGCCACCCAGGGAGTATTATATGTATATATATTAAGAAGCTTATATGGCTTTTCCAAACATCCTTCGTGTTAGTTGTCCCTCTCCATATCCCCTCTTCTAACCTAGCCCCCCATTCTCATCACAATTTCTAAGAAAATTCTTTGGTATTGAGTTCTTTGTTTGGCCATTTTTCCTGCTAAACAGGATAATTAATGGCCCTTCCCACCCTAAGCTAAACTGAATTTCCAAAAATTCACCTGAAAATTATTGTTTGAAATTTGTAATGCATTCCTGAAGATATGGACTCCAGCTGATGCTGTGTATATGTCTGTATTTATGCATTTTTGGAGAGATTGTTTGATACAATCATATCCCCAGGCCCTGAAGAGATAGATTGTTTTTAAAATTCACTCTTTATTGTGAAATAATTTTGATTGTTTGTTTGAAACAATGCTTTACTGTATTTTCTAGACTAATCTGAACTAGATTAAAATGACCCTTCTTACTTCATTGTCCTCAGTAGCTAGGTCTACAGGCATGATCCTGGCTTTTTTAGTTGAGAATAATATGATAACTGTATGCTCTCTTCTTCCATTGTCAAATCTTAACTCATCAGTTAACTTTTCATTTGTAAAGTAACAGAACAAAGTGTTATGCAGATGAGTCTCTGCTCAGCTCTTGGTGTGTATGGTAAACTGTCAGGAACACAGCCCCAATTACAGGGTTATCAGAACTGCCTGATAATTCCTCTTAATGTTAATAAAAGTTTAGGGTTGTGTTTAAGTAGGGATGCAGAATAAATAGTGGCTTCAAGAAATGCAGTCTTAACCTAAGTGTTGTACCATGCACCATTAATTACAGCACTCAGGAGGCAGAGGAAGGTGGATCTCTGTGAGTTCAAAGGCCAGCCTGGTCTACACAGTGAATTCTAGGCCAGTTGGAGATACTAAGTAAGACCCTATTTGGAAGAAGAGGAGGAGGGAGAGTCATTGTTGTCTTGGGTGTTGGTGGCTTTAGAGGAAAGGAGGCCTACATTACTAGTGTAAACATGCCCATAAATATGGGCTCTTTGTCAACAACACAGTGCCCAGTTCCTCACTTACCCTCTTCACAAGCTTGGACCATAAAAACACCATTGGAACTGGCTTATTTTGCTAGGTGATCTTTGCTTGGAACCAATTTACCTTGACCAGGCTAATATGAAAAGCAAAGTTTAGCTGTTAACGTATTGTAAAACTCAGATCTGACATCTATATCACACCCCCTGTCCACAGCTCGGGGACCATCTCAGAAGAGGAAGTAGAAAAACTGTAAGTGCCAGAAGGCACTGATGGGGATGAGGGACCAGAGTGAAATAGGGTCTTCTCTATGTGCCAGGCCTGCTGAACTCCGGAACTCAGAGCAGCTGTAGTTGCCTGCACAAGAGCCAGTTAGCATTCTAGTGGAACTGTGGAACTATGGATAGATGGCCTCTTGGACTGCGAGAGTCAGTTTAAGAGTGTGGCTCCTGGTAGGTCAACTGTGCCCCAGTCAATGACCTTACACCTGGGGGTACTAGGGCAGCTCAAATTAGAGTTGATGGGTTATTTTGTTTAAAGGGGAATAGAAAGTAGGGGTGATTGGTAGGAAGAGTTAGGGTGATTATGGCAAAAATACACTGTATGAAATTCTTAATGAGTAAAAACATTAAAAGCATAAAGGAAACTGGTCCAAACTTGTGCCTTTCTTAAAGTATGGCTGCTCTTTGAGTACAGAATTATTATAAATATTCTAATCACCAGCTTTTTCTTATTTCCATCCTTAGGAGATGTTGTTAATTGTTAACATTTACATTATCTTTTCTGTAAAACAGCTGAGTGTGTGAAGAAAGGATATTTACTTACAAAGTGTGGCCTAATGGCCAGCACTTGTATGATGACAAATGATTAGGAATGTACAATCTGGCCTTAATTCATACTAGCTGAATCAGAATGTTCATTTTAACAACATCCCAAAGCAATGCCTGCTTAAATCGGAGAAGAGAGTGTTACTTGTTTGTGCATATTGTCAAATGTTTATAGAATTCAAACACTATGAAGGGGGTAGGTACATTTTTGATACAGTGTTCTTGAGAATAGGATGTAGGGTACCTAACACATAACACCACACACACACACACACACACACACACACACACACACACACACACACTCTTTATGGCTTTTGTTTCTGGTGTCCGGTGATGTGTAGCAGTGTTCTGATACTGTGACTCTATCTTTGCCCTCACCCCTAGGTACATCAGTTTTCTTCAAGGAATTCTATTACTGCTCTATTTGTCTTTCCCTGTGACTGGGGCCTTTGGAGTTGAATTATGTTATCAGCGGCCTTCATTACTTTGGTGAGAAGTGGTGGGAACCATGTGAAGAAGAGAGTGTTGCTAAGCACTTTCTTCCTGCAGGACAACCGGCAGGTGACTGCTGCCTGCTACAGCTCCACTTCGGAGCCCAGGTGTTCTCGGTTTGACTCAGATGGAAGTGGTCGGCCAGCTACCTGGGACAGTTTTGGGATCTGGGATAACCGCATCGATGAGCCAATTCTGCTGCCGCCTAGTATCAAGTATGGCAAACCAATTCCCAAAATTAGCCTGGAGAATGTGGGCTGTGCCTCCCTCATTGGCAAACGGAAAGAAAATGAAGATCGATTTGGGTTCGCACAACTGACCGGGGAGGTGCTGTACTTTGCAGTGTATGATGGACACGGAGGACCTGCAGCTGCTGACTTCTGTCACACCCACATGGAGAAATGTGTTATGTATGTATAGTGACCTTGACTTTGCAGTTCCCCTAGGCTGTCTGTTGAAATGTTCTCCCTTTCGCTGAGACATCCAGTATGTCTCAGCCAAACTACTCGAGTGGTCACATGCCACTTCATCTGTGAGCGACAGTCAACATAGCATTTATAACTGGCAATTGTCTCCATTTCAGAAGTGGGTTTCAGAGTCTACAGCCCTAGATTTCCATTTCAAGTAAATTATAAAGTACAAAGATAACTTGTGGGAAATTTTACATATGTGTGTGTGCACGTGTGCGTGCGTGCGTATGTGTACTCATCTGTGTGTGGAGGTCAGGGGTCAACATCAGTGTCTTCTATGTCATTCTCCACCTTACCCAGAACACATGGCCTGATCCTCAACCCAAGAGTGTCACAGTTCATCATACTTAATACCTTCAAAAATCAGTATATGTTCCTTAATCCTCGGCTCTTCAGCAAAAGTGCCTGAGAGGACAGCTGTGAGATCTGTTGCGTGGAGTGACTACTGCAAGATTCACTGTGGGAACTGTTGTGAAATGATTACAGCTTTCTTTCCTCTCCACAAAGGGATTTGCTTCCTCGGGAGAAAGACTTGGAAACTGTACTGACCTTGGCCTTTCTAGAAATAGATAAAGCCTTTTCAAGTTTTGCCCACCTGTCTGCTGATGGTAAGTGAGCCATGGCATTCCTCAGAGCCTTGAGGATTAGCTGGTAAAGAGAAAACAATGTAGGCCTTTAGTGGTGGGAACTTTAATGCAAGTTTATTTGTGGGGAGTCTTTGTAGAAATAATTTTATACAAAGAATCATTTTAAATGTGTTTAGAATCTGAACTAATGTCAGTGTCCTACTTTTATGTTAAACAAAAACCTTTCAGAAGAGGAATCTCCAAAATGGTTCTGTTACTGAATTTTAATTTAAAAAAATATTTTAAAATATTTCACTCTGTTTGATTAAATTTTTATGGACAAGGTGTCCATACTAAGATATCCCATCCCCACCACCACCACCCCACCAGTGAAAACACCACAGGACAATCTCATCTGCTAGCTTGATAATCGTTCAGCATTTACTTTAAGAAGAAATAGTGCACAAGAGAGATGGTTTAGTAGTTAAACCACCAAGCTTTACCACCTGAATTCTATCCCTAGGACTCACCTGGTGAAAGCAGAGAACTGATTTCCATATGTTGGCTTCTGACCTTCACACGTGTCATGTCCACATGCTTAGAAACAAACACATGTAGGCACATACAAAATAAATAAATGAATATGTAGTTTTTGAAAAGAACATAGTAGCAATTGGTCCTTAATATGATAGAAAATGGCTGATTGGCATCCATGTGCACACTCAGAGGGGAGAGATTTGTCTTCTTTTTCTCAACCTTGCAGCTTTCCCGTTGTAACTAACTAGTGATATCCTATGGTAACTAGTGATATCCTGTAGTAACTAGTGATATTCTTGTTTTCATGATGTATAAGAAAAGATGTGGCATGTGGATTTAAAATGTTTGTGCACTGTGTTTAAGTTTTAGAAGTAAATGTTTCTGGTTTTCATTATGTTTATCAAAATAATTTCAGCAAAATATATCCAATATTTTCTAGTTAGCTCACTAAACATATTTCTAATAATGTTAACTTTGAAAACTTCTGCAGCAATCACACAATGTATGCTTCCTAACTGGAGGAGCTGTGTTGGAATGTTGATCTTAGTTCTATTTTCCTTTAGTCAGAAAAGTGTACCACAGAAACGCCATTTTTCAGTTGGATAGAAATTCTCCCCACTTCACACACAAGGAGAAGCTTCAACTCAATGAGAAGAAATGACTAGTTCAGATTAGGGTCTTGTTTACCTGCATATTCATTAATAAGAGAGGGGGAAGGGTGACCCTAGGATAACTAAGTGTGCCATTTAAGCATCACACCTCCACCCCCATATCTTTTGAACCCAAGGTCTTGAAACAATTTGGGCCAGCAAGCTCTCTACCACTTACCTACATCTCCAGTCCCTTCCTGCTCATGATGAGACCTTACTTACCATTACACTCCCAGTAACACTTTATGGCCCATTCTTTCCCCTTTGTCTAGTGATAAAGGTTTCAATTGGTAGATTATTTGAAACTGTTCATCTTCCTTTGGCACTACTCCTCCCAACGTTCCCCTCTCCTTCTTTAAGAGAGGAGTTAGCAGAAGGTGAACTTGATGCTTAAATGTTAGCTTTCCTTCTAGCACATGAGGTGGAAGTGAAACACTTTTCTCATAGTTTTACTTTTTTGGGTTGGGGCAGTAAGTAGCCCTGGCTGGGTTGGCACTGGCTATGTCAACCAGGTTGGCCTCAAACTCACAGAGAAAGATGTACACAGTTATACCCACCATTTTCATAACAACAGTGGATGTGGTGTGTTCTTATCTATTACTAGGTTGGCTGTGAGTTTGGCTGTATCATCACTGAAATGTTTATGGGCTGTGGTGTCAGTATTACACTACAAATGGACAGCTGTATTTACTGCCCATGGTTTGTAGAACAGTGTTCAAGAGCATTGACATATGGCCAACACTAAAATTTACTAACCCTACACAAGTGCAATCAAGCTTTCTAAAAAAAAAAAAAAATGATCTAATTGATGTTGGTAATTTGCCAAAGGCAAGCTTCAACACTATGCCAGACACCAGCTTTGACAGGCTAGGGTAGGCTGAGAAGGTGTGCAAAGAGTTGGCAAAAGCAGCAAGAGCTGATAGCGGCTGATGAGAATTAACTCTTTGGGCACTATAACTGATAGCTTCTGGTGACTGGGGCCAATGCTGCTTTTAACTGGCAAAAAATTCTGATCTCTTTGAACTCCTTAACTCTTTGGGGGCCAGAGCTATGGCTCCTGGCATAAGGCTGCATTGGCAATGGCTAACCAGGAGAAATAGTGCCAAGCTAGATGATAGAGAAAGAAAAGAAGGAGAAAAAGGCATACACACACACACACACACACACACACCCTTGGTGGATTAAGCAAGCAGGCTTCAACAAACTTCACATACTCACACACATACAGAAAGACAGACAATCATACATACATACATACAAATACACATACGCACATCTGGTAGATAGAACAAAGCTCTAATGAGCTCCCTCTATCAAATTTATTCTTTGTCCTTATCCCCTTTATACCTTCTAAGACAAAGTTCTCTATGTTAGAAGAAAAATTACCTCACAGCCATAAAAACAATTATAAAAACAGAAAAAAATTGTTACACAAGGGAGATTTACAGCAGAATTATTGATGTTTTTCAGTTAAAGCTCATACCTAACTAAACATTATTACATTCTAGAAGTTCACTGTATGCTCAAAGCAATGGTTTATATCACAGGTCAACAGTTTTGAGAAGTTACAGCAGGATTGATTACATGTATTTCCATTAAGACTCATATCTAACTAAATATTCTTCAGTTATCTTTCATTATAGAGTTCATTAAAAGTTCAAAGCAATAGTTTTATATATATATATATATATATACATATATAAATCATAGGTGAAACTGCACATCCCTAGTTCATGACTTTTCTTATCATTGCACATACTAAGACCTGTGACCTCATCCTTGGTCTTAACTAGATTGAATGTTTTCCTTGATCATAAATTTGTTCCAAGCCTGTTTTTCTTCCTAGTGCAATTTATGTGCTTGTGACACAAGAAAGCTCACTTGCAGTTTTTGCAATTCTACACGTGGGGGGGGGGGGACTTAAAATTACTTGGATCATATCAGGAATTCTATAACATCATTGTCAGGTGATCTGCAGAAAATTTGCCTAAAGAGTGGGTTAATACAGACCATAGGCAATGAGGCCTCCCCATGTCCAGTCACACCATGCCAGTTATATGAGGAATACAGCAATGACAAAACATGAGAAGACATATCAGCAGCAAGAAGCAATCCTGGCACAAAGTCCCTGGGGCTTTGCCTCTCCAAGGTACACCTATTGCAGCCACTCGAACAGTGAGCCATCTCCAGGAAGCTTGCCCACCAATGTCCTCCTGTGTGGCGCCTGCCAGTGATTAAAACCATGAATATTAGACTTGGTGTAGAATTTTAAAACATTTGTTTTTAATAATAATAGTTTAGGAGGCTTTGAATTTATAACATTTAACATGTATATCTTAAAGAGACTCTGTAGATGACTCACACTATCAAATAATTAAATAAAGAAATAAAATATTTATTTCTAATGAAAAATTAAGTTATATTGCTTAATTTAATTGCTTTGTCATTCTTTGGAATCTCAGAACTTCATAAAGATGTCTTAAAATTTATTCTGCTTTTTAATGATCTGCTTCAAAGTGTAAGAGATAAAGATAGGGTGGTGCATAGTGTGGTGTGTTTAAAAAGTGTTATAACAGTCTTATTATGCACTGTTGTGTTTATTTTATGCTTTTTAAAAATCAGAGTTTTGGGACTATATTTCCACAGATCTTCCAGATGGCAAAATCGGCCTATTGGCATTAGGAATCTATTTATCAAACTTCAAGTTACCGAAAAGAGAATACTGTTTGTTAGCATTTCAAGGTTGGAGTAAAAGAAAATTAGCTCTATCCCACTTAAGGTTTCAAAGTTATCCAAATTTAAATTTTTAACTGAAATATTGAACTGAAGTACTATCAATATTTTAAAAGTAAATAGTTCTCTTTTTGGCATGTGTGTGTGTGAGTGTGTGTGTTTAGAGCCAGGGATCCAGGGCTAGCTAGCAAACATTCTGGAGGACCACAATTATTCTCTCTACTTACTATCTTTTCTAATTTCTTTACATCTGCCCTACTTTCACTTCTGTTGAGCCCTTCCTGTGAGACCAGGAGTAAGGATTATTTTTAACACACCTCATATATTCTGGACAAGTGTTCCACCACTGAACTTAATCTCCAACCCTTTTGGTAGCACCTTCAAAAGTTTAAGTTCAATTTATAGCATATATTTTGGTTTTTTTAATTTATTTATTTATTTTACATTTAATGAAACCAGCAAACTAGTTAAAATATCCCATCACTCAATTCTTTTTTTACAAATGGCCACTTAAAGCAAAATGGATGGTCGGAAACACAGATTGTAATACTATATATATCGTATAACTACTTGAAATGTACAGTGCTTATGCTTTGAAAGCAGCAGCGCTCCTAAGGATGAAGGATCAGAATGAGAGGAATTGCTCAGACTCATAGTGGAAGATATTGATGGGCACCACTATGAGCTTCAAATTCTGTGTTCTTTTCATGTGGCTTTTTTTGTAGGGAAATAAACTCCAGAGATTAACAAGAGCTATAAAGTCATATTTGCTTTCTGTTGTGGGATTGCAGCCAGGGCTATGGGCACACTGGACAAGTGTCACTGGGCTTTGCCACTGAGCTACACCTGTAGTCCTGTACAGTATTTTTGAATACCCCTCTTATGTTAGATGTCACCAGATATGAACAGCACCAAAGAGTTGTTCTTATGTTTTGATTTGGTGTTCATGAGTCATATATGTCAAGAACACCCGTTTTTAATAAATATTGCAGCAGTATTAGTTTATATGGATTACTATTTACACAGATTAATAATCACTGGGTGTGGTATTAGATTTTCTCTTTCTATTTCTGTTCAAAATTGTGATTGTTTTTCTTTGTTCTATTAACCTCCAACAGTGGGGAGAGAGAGAGCAGCAGAAACACTCATTTTTGATTACATGAAGTTATAAACTTGCATTATTACTCAAGATTCACACTGCCTTCATATAAACAAGGAATTTAAGTCATACAACTGGAAACAGTTCTTATCCATGCTAACTTTCTGCATTACATGCTGTGAACAAATGTCTTATGTCCCGTTTCTGGTGGAGGAGTTACTTTTGACTGCTTCTCCATGTATATTGAAAACCCATCAGCTAATATATACTATAGTTCACATACAACATCTATGTACTACTTATTAAATACAAGCCATTTTGTTTAGGGGACAGTTAACATTGCTACAAACCAAATTTACAGTGCATTTTTTCTGACTCAGTAAAATTATTGAATTTGCTGTGTTCAAGATCAGCTTTTGTGTGTGTGTGTGTGTGTGTGTGTGTGTGTGTACAGATGCATGTGTACACATACGTAGATGCATGTCAGTATCACCACTGGACTGTTTTGGTACAGATACATATGTATATATATATTTTTTCTATCTTGGAGCTATAACACTAAGAGAAATGTTAGTCATAGAGAAAAAAAATAGATCAATGACCAGATACCATTAATTTGAAGTTACTGAATTTTTAAATAATTGATTTGGCAGCTCCTGGAATATTATGTGATTTGCTAGTGAAATTTTCACCAATAGAAACCCTTCCCCTTATTTTGCAGCTCTTTCTCTGCTCTCCCTTGTGTTGCAGGTTTGCTATGTTTGAGCATAATTTCTGGGTGATATTCCCATTTGCCTCTGTGTGTGTTGTTTGTGGCAGAGACTGTGCCTGCTCAGCAGCTCTAGACCTGGAGCCTGGGGACACTACATGCTGGGCTTCAGTGGAAAGAGAGATCTGCTTAATTTTGTCTCAGGTGAAGGAGTCCAGCAGTTCCTATCCTGAACTACTGGAAGGGTCCCATGTCCTCCTTGTCTCAATAGTTGAGATGACTTTCTGTAGAAATTATCCAGTGAGTGTCAAGACTCACTGAAAGAAGTCTTAATTTTATAGTTTTATTGTTAGGGCAGAAAGTGAGAATGTTTACCTCTATATTAAATGTTACATGAAAATAAGTGGTGATATACTATTTATATTCTTCAATGCATAGCAAACAAGAATCAATGCTTAGTTTTGAAACTTTCCCCATATATCCTGAGATTTTGAAACTGTGAAGGTGAGTTGATAAACAAACAAGCAAAAAAAAAAAAAAAAACCCAAGCTCTTTTAAATTCAGAGGTGAGAGAGCTGGGAACTACAACCTAAACTGGAATGGCATTTATAAAGTGTTAATTCCTTTGTCATCCTCAATTAAAGACCACTTTATAAAAAGCTGTTGCTGACAGCTAACATGAAGAGTTCAGGATCCCCTGGACTGGTAGCGTCTAATAAACGCCTGTGTTCTCTTCCTGCCTTTTAAAATCATTTGAAAATTAATATAGTTGATTGAACTATGAAGATTCCCTGTGGGATAGTGTTGTGACTACTCAAGTTGAACGCTATGATGCTTGTAATATAATCCTCACTAGTATTTATGGTAAAATACTTAATGTCATGCACTGACATATGTCTTATAGCTTAGTATTGCTGTGATAACATTGCTTTGACCGAACAGTTCCAAAATCAAGAGATAAATGGGAAGATAGTGCAACTGTAGATATTGTTTTTCATAAGAGTAAACTTAGCATGACTACAAAAGATTCCGTAGACTTTATTCATGATTTTTCATTTTGTTTTTCTAATTAAAGCAGGCATTTTAGTACAATGACCAGAAAATGTATTTGTCTCTTTCTAAAATGTCTTATTGATGGATTTTTAAAAGTTGCCTTAAAAAAAAATATATTGGAAAGAGTTGACTGTCAATTAAATCAATTACAGTTTTCTAAATCAACTTATAGAATAAAAATCACCTTTTCATTGTCAGGAGAATTTCTTCAAATATTATTACATAGAGATAAAGTCAAGAGATTGGATATGGAATTTTTATTACAAGATAAAAAATAAAATTAAAGCCAGGCGTTGGTGGCGCACGCCTTTAATCCCAGCACTCGGGAGGCAGAGGCAGGTGGATCTCTGTGAGTTCGAGGCCAGCCTGGTCTACAAAGTGAGTCCAGGACAGCCAGGATTACACAGAGAAACCCTGTCTCGAAAAACCAAAAATAAATAAATAAATTAAATTAAAAATTTGACAATGTTTCAAAAATTAACAATGTTACTAGAAATAATTCCTGCTTTAAATAAATTATTTCTCAGTTTCTTCCACTTCGTTGTGTTGTGCTTTTATTCATGGTTTGATAGTATTCCCATTTCCCACAAGGCTCAATGCACCTTAAACATTTTTAATAAGTGGTTAAGAACATAGAACAGATAATGTTAGAATAAATCAAAGGAAGGCACACAAATGCAGTTTGAGTAGAAGAAAAAGTGGCTTTCTCAAGCCTAGTAACATTGGGCTTTACTTGTTGGCAGAGAAGATACACATTGCTGACATGTTCTGGCCCAACCAATGCTGCATGAATTGCAGCTGGCTATGCTAGTCTGCATTTGGCTGAAGATTTTGTGACCGGATACTTCTGGAGCTAATAATGTTAAGTCTGCCACTTTTACAAGGAACTGGAATGAATTTTATTGTCTCTCACTCAGATCTATTAACTATTAAGGGTGGCTGTGTACCAGAAAGGGTCTAGGTCTTTAGGAACTGCTTTAGGAAGTGTATTTGTGTACATGTGTAAATTGTCATGGTTCTAGAGGTAAGAAGTACACTGTAGTACTTGAAGAGCAAATGGTCCGTACTTTGTAGTTCTCTCTTTGCCGATTAACTGGCACTGCTTTGACTGGACAGGAGAAAGGAATGGAAGAGAATGATCCAAATGTGATTATTTAGGAAAGGCAGCTCACCTAATGAGCCCAGCAGATCCATTATCCTGCAGAGCAGCCAGACTAGTGATAATTTCATGTTTTATATTGACACCTGTTAAGCACACAAAGGCACTATAATTACGAGTTTACTTCAGCTGTGCCTTTTACACAAAGACCGTTTGGAGACACGGATGCTTTGCTCACCAAATTAGTTTACCAACCGTTTTGTTTGCATGGAGCCTTGTTACTGAGTTAAATAATTGTTTCTCTGCATGATCTTACTTACATAGTTTGCATTTCATTTGCATAGCTCTCGTTAAATTACTTCCCAGCCTTAAGTTATCATGCTTCTGTTTTATTTTGAAATAAAAATTCCAAATCTGAGAACTTTTGTCACTAACCGGTTCTCTATTTTATAATATTTGTAGCAAGCCTTCTGACATCTGGGACTACTGCAACGGTAGCCCTGTTGAGAGATGGCATTGAACTCGTTGTAGCCAGTGTTGGAGACAGTCGGGCTCTTTTGTGTAGAAAAGGAAAACCCATGAAGCTGACCACTGACCATACCCCAGAAAGAAAGGATGAGAAAGAAAGGTACTGCCACCATGACCAGCCATTTGATGGGGTAGTAGCTATAGTTGCCATAGAAACAGGGAATTCTCCTCCCTGTGCTAGTGTAAACCACCAGGACCTCTTGCAAGCACTACCATGCACAGCTACTACTTCTCCCAGATTTTCTTGTTTTGGTTGGTTGGGGTTTGTTGAGACTGGATCTTGCTGTGCAGCCCAGTCTGCTTTGCAATGTATCCTGCTTCCTATTGCTGGGATCATCAAGTGGTATACACCATACATGGCGTAAATTTTTCATTTTTAGCTCATTTGTTTATGGGCTTAAAAGTTTTGGCTTTTAACATTGGCTGGCCTTAAACTCAAAATCTTTCTCAGCCTTCCCAAGTTCCTGGATTGTGGGTGTATGTTGATACACTAGACTCTAAATTTCAGTTTGTAAAATTGGTATTTAAGCCAGTGCTTGATTTCCTGCATATTATATCATTACTATTATTACCATTAATTTTACTTTTACTTTTAACTAGGATCAAGAAATGTGGTGGTTTTGTAGCTTGGAATAGTTTGGGACAGCCCCATGTAAATGGCAGACTTGCAATGACAAGGAGTATTGGCGATTTGGATCTTAAATCCAGTGGTGTAATAGCAGAACCTGAGACCACAAGGATTAAGGTGAGAAGTGCTCAGAAGCAGTCAGCCCTACACAAAGTATGGCTGGGGCTCGCCTCCAGATGCTGCTGCCTGTCCTAGAAGATTGACTTGAAGGAAAGATGTTTTTAAAGGGAGGCTAATTCATGAAGAATAAACTTTTTTTTTTAAGTAAAATGCTTGTTTCTAGCTTGATAAGGGTGACATTTTTTGGCTTTCATTTTTCCCTGGTAGAGGGGCTCTGTTCCCCTTCCTTTCCCAAAACGTGCCATTCAAGTTCATTGTCTCAGCTTGGGAGTCATCCTCAGCTTGCCTTCTCTGCTGAGCTCAACCATCAGCCACTTCTATTTGTACATACAGCACAGTGCCTCTGTGACTCTAAACGGACCCCAACATGATATGTGACCTGCTGCCTCCTCCTCTAGAGCTCTTGAGTCAGCCCAGTATAATGTGGGCTTTACAAATGGCAGAGCATGAATGTATATAGTTTAAGGAAGGGTTTCCAGTCTTAAAGATATCTCACATTTATTTTATGAAGTAAATACATAAGATTTACTATGTGGCAGCCTCTCTTCAAGATACAAAGCTATCCTCACTTTACAAGGAAATAAATTGAAACAATAACAAGATCTACAACATTTTAAGTGCTAAAAGTTCTCCCTCCCCTTCCTCCCACCAAGTAATAGAGGCAGCATTAAAATCCAGACTCAGCATTTGGCTCTCTGGCCTCTTTCTTGGTATTGCTAGGTAAAAGTTTGCTTTATCCTGAATGGTATTGATTCTCAGCTACATTTTCAATTTGCCAACGAACTCTGGCGCAGGTGAGCACCCTGCAAAGCAGGTACAATTTCCAAGTTCCTGAGTCACCCCCAGGCACCGTCTGGTTTGTAACCACATCTGTCTGCGTCTGCTTGCAGCTGTACCATGCTGATGACAGCTTTCTGGTCCTCACCACTGATGGGATTAACTTCATGGTGAACAGTCAAGAGATCTGCAACTTCGTCAACCAGTGCCATGATCCTAGTGAAGCAGCTCAGGCAGTGACTGAGCAGGTGACCCAGCAGAGCTTCCAGTGGGAAATTCCCAGAGGGTAGAGGATTCGGGACAGCACAGGCATATGGTATTTTAGCTGGAGTGTTACAGTGAAGTTGATTCTTTATTCTGTAATATTTCTCATTAGCAAATGTTTATAGTCCGCACATCGAGGAAATGTGGAGCTCACCTCCTAACTTTGGACACATCTTGAATGGGAATAAACCATAATAAACTATAACAGTGATAAAGTAATAGTTTATTCACAAATAGTAACACAAAGCAGCATCACTGTGATCCTCTGACATTAAGCTTTTCATAAAAGAGGAAAACAGAGGGACTGAGGCCACATTACAGAACCGAGCCTCAAACCTAATCAAGCCAAGGTTCCTGAATCCCCATACTTGATCTGGAATGATGCTGCTACAAGTAAATAACCAGTTTGAGCAAAGATATCATAGTCAACTTTTGCCTATCAGTGTGGGAACATAAAATAGACCAATAAAAATACAGGACGGTAAATGAATGGGATTTTCTCTTAGTTGGAGCTAAAACTTAAAAATGAGTAATAACTAGAAAAGAACATGCAAGTGTTAATTATAGTTTGTTATTTCTAGTCTGTCCTGACAGATGATGGTTTTGAGTCACTGTCCATGTTTTAACTTTAACATGTATATTACATTTCCACTATTTATATTTTGAATTGAGAGATTAAATTTGGCCCAGACTTTTAAGTACTAGTATTTGTGATTAAGACAAAAGACCTTTCCTTAGCTTTTACTTATTTGTGTGTGGCTGGGTTTTTTTTTTTGTTTTGTTTTATTTTGTTTTGTTTTTTGTTGTTCTTTGTTTATTTGTTTGTTTTGAGACACTTATGTAGCCCAGGCTGGCATTAATTGCACAGTAGCTGCGGCTAGCCTTGAATTCCTTATCTTTTTATAAAGATGTTGTTATTTTTTTTCTTTTTTATTCCTCTCTCAAGCTCTTTAATTTCTTGGGCTACATTCCTATGAGCGGTTTTGTTGGTAAGAGTTAGGACTTTGCCGGGCGGTGGTGGCGCACGCCTTTAATCCCAGCACTTGGGAGGCAGAGGCAGGCGGATCTTTGTGAGTTCGAGGCCAGCCTGGTCTACAAAGCGAGTCCAGGACAGCCAGAGATATTCAGAGAAACCCTGTCTCGAAAAACAAAAAAAAAAAACTATATACAGTAATAACCAATATGAAACAATCATATAAAAGTTACATATGTAATGTTTAGCCTTAGATTTGAAAATATCTTTTAAAATCCTAAACAATTCAAGTTTAATTGAAAATTTATATCTATTATGTTTTTAATCCCATCAAAGACTTAAGAAGGGATAAAGTTATTATTTGAGTGAG
>CAJQZJ010000594.1:459420-469955 GCA_907164525.1 Lophiomys imhausi
AAAAAAAAAAAAAAAAAAAAAAAAGAGTTAGGACTTTAATGCTTTACCACAATTGGAACCATGCTAAGGCTTTCTTTCCGGTGTCTCCTCTTTGGAAGCAGCTTCTGCCAGGATTGCTACGGTAGAGGATAGGACACAGTTGGATCTGTTATTCATGTGCAGTTAATAACGATATGGCACATGGATACAGGGTGAAACTGTCACAAACCTTGTTAGATAATGTCATTTGTTAACTGTGTACAGAACAGTGGGCTTTCCAGGTTGGGACGCTGTCTGTTGGCACAGAAGTCCAATGAATCCAGCGCTTTTCTCTCCTTCACCACACCCGCAGGCCATACAGTATGGTACTGAAGACAACAGCACTGCAGTCGTGGTGCCCTTTGGTGCCTGGGGAAAGTACAAGAACTCTGAAATAAGCTTCTCATTCAGCAGAAGCTTTGCCTCCAGCGGACGATGGGCCTGATGGCCAGCTTGGACTAGGTGTTCCTATGCAGCATTGTGGCAGTGGGCATGTCACGAAACTGGTAATGGCCAGAAAGCCGCCTGTACCCACGTGTCCTTGTGACCTGATAGATCCCAATACAGCGCGAGCTTACCAGCTACGTGCACAGTAGTATTTTCATAAATCCTCCTCACAATTATGTTCAACTGTACATGCTCAGTGTAAGCCCTGCTACGAAGCTCTGAAGGCATTGTCTGTCTCTGAGCTGATTGGGAGAAGAAGTGGTTCTGGTACATGTGATGAGTGATTAATCCCACCTATTGCTTGTGATGCTAGAGATTGAATCTGGGGCTTTCTAAGTTGTAAGACTACCAGACAGATCCAGTTTCTTTTTAGTAAATTTGTTCTTTATTCAGTCAGACAGGATTTTCTGAATGTTGATAGCTAGTCAATGTGTTGTTTGCAAGTGTTTCTTTTTTCTTTCTCTTTGTTTAAAGCAGGTTCTCACTGACTGGCCTTGAACTCCTGGGTTCAAACAGTCTTTCTACTTCAGCTTCTGAGTACCTGGGACTGCAGGATGCTCCATCTTACAAGAGTTTTTTGTTTTTATTTTTAATTTTTTAGAGCAGAACAAGCACAGATTTATTAAAGAAAAGTAAGAATATACTCCCAGACGATGGGGGGAATTGCAAGGTAGGAATACACACAGTGTTATTTTTAAACAAATGTACCAAGGTGTGAAAATGGAAACTAGGTTCTCTATTACTGTATCTTGTACTCTGGATCACTTATTAGTAAATTGAACCCTGCAAAGAAACCTCTTCAGACAAAAGACTTGACTAAAGTGTATACATTTTTGTAAATAACTTTCTTGTGTATTTCAAATATTTTTATTCTTATCCCTATCCATTCCTGTTTTTATGCAGTTAAATATGCCATATAGCTTATCTGTTCCTTAATCTCCAGAGAAAAATGTATAGACTCTTTGATCAAAACGTGTAAAGTGAAACACTGACAATGTCACTCTGTGTAAGTATGGGGTTGTGTGTTTTGTGTGTGGTATGTTTATGTCACTTTTTGTGCACACAGTAGGCAAGTTGGGTCATTTGTTAGGAAAGATAGTATTACAATGGCTCATACTGCTGTAGATACAGCTTGCGGTTTTCATCTCTATTTTCTGATTTCTAAGATTTATGTGAAAAATAAATCTTTTGAAAAGGACATTCAGACATGTCAACTTGCTATATAAATTAGGAATGTAAAACCACACTCCTTTTTATCTGCATGTGAATTTGTTAAACTATGAATCCCTGAATGTGTGTTTGGAATTAATCTGTAGTTTATTTCCACAAGGTATGTAAATTTGGTATATGTGTGATGAGTGTATATATGTATATTTTGAAGTAATATAAAATTAAAGGGAACAATCTTGTGGAGCCTTTATCAGTTAGCTTTAAATTATTGATCCATTTATCCCTAAGGACACTCAACAGATTGAGTGTCAGATTTTCTGTAGTAAAGAATCAGTGGTTGTTGGTAGATAACTACTGTGGATTAAAATAGATATGGGGGCCAGATATGGTAGCGTATACCTATAATCTCAGGACTTGGGAGGAGGAGGGAAAAGAATCAGGATAGTGGCTTTGAGATCAGCCTGGGCTACATAGCAAGTTCCAGGGTAGCCTGAGCCATAGCTTTTCTCCCACAACAAAATAACAACAAAATAGCTGTAAGACACATTTTATTAAGTCTAATTTATGTGGGTAACCAAAGAACAGAAGCATCCGTATTATTGTGTGGTAATTTGAATATAAGATTATGGAATATGAAAAGAACAGGGAATATTAAGATTGACTTGGAATTTTGTGGCAGGAACAAAAGAAAAGTAATGAAATATATATACCTTCAAGCCTGACCTGTTTTCTTTATCTTTTGTTTTAAATATTTAGTAGAAAGAAGATAGTCCAAAATAAATTTTCTAATCTTCTTTTGGGGAATGGAAGAAAATACATTTTGACTTTATCTGCCTATACTAGTAAGAACGAGCTCAATAAAGAATTTAAAGTCTCTTCATGGATGTTAGTTGAAAGAACAAAATGTTTTTCAGGAATGTTAGCTTAGACATGCCGTTCCAACATGTGGGGATGCTGAATTTCCTAGAGCTACAAAGTAGGACCCCATCTCAAGGGAAAAACAAAATACGCAGGAAAGATTATGATCTGTGATCCCTGTCTGAGATGAGAAAATGTGGGAAGACTAGTATAGCTTGGAAGCTTTCTTGTTGAGTCAGGCGTAGGAATTAAAATCATGAAAACAGCTTTAAAGAGCATGGAGAACATGTGAACTAACATGCAGAATCTCAAGCATAAAAATGGCATTCAGCATCCATAAAAACATAGGCTTCATTTCTGTTTTGCATTCTTTGCATTGCTGTCCCTCCTTCTCCTTTTACTTTGAAACTAGGGTTGGATATGAACTTGTGAAGTTCAGAGGTTTGAGGGCCACTCATAGACTGAGGAGAGTTCTAGACTAGACAAGGAGGAATCTGTAGGTGATGGCCTTGGGTGCACTTGATCCTGTTTCATATGGAAAAGTTTTTGGTGGTGATGGTGGTGAGGTTTGATATGCAGTATATTTTTATTGGTATATGTTTATACAGATTTGATTTGGACAGTGCTGAGATTATAAGCATATGCTATTATATCTGCTTTTAACTGAAAGAAATTCAAAACCTGAATAAAATTATATGTTAATATGAAAAAATACATGTGTCTTTATTTTCTAAGTCTCAATATTAAAATAAAATTTAAGGCATATATTATTATAATCCTGATAACATATATGTGCATGTGATGGGGTAGTGTTAAGCATTCTAAAAGTTAATTAATTGGTCCTGCTTGCTGTCTGTTACTTACATTGTCTCTGATTGCTGTCTGTTACTTACATTGTCTCTGATTGGTTAATAAATGCTGAAGCCTGGAGATTGGGCAAAGACAGAGATAGGTGGGACTAAGGTTTATGGGCTTCTGAGACAGAGAGCATCTTGGGGAGAAGAAGGAGGACATACACCATGGGGTAGATTAAAGAAGATCATTCCACGTGTCCTGGAACATCAGCATAGCATGGAGAACAGCAGTCCAAAGGGATGTATGTGTATGTGGAGTCATATTTGGGTAATAGAATTATGAGCTAGCTTAGATGGGCTGGGATTACACAATTCAGGCCAAGGCTTTTTAAAATCCATCAGGTGTCTCTGTGTGCTCATTTATAAAGTCCAGCTAGGGATTAACAGATGCTGAACCAATTAAATATAAATACTAGCAAATAATTTAATTAGCCATTTTTTTCCTACATGCATGTCTCTGTTATTGGAAATGGTACAATAGTGGAAAATGAGGGACTGTTCTTATATACTTTTTATTTAGTATGAATTTAGCTGGGAGTTTGCCAGATGGGTATAGGCTTGGTATAAATGTTGTAATACGGAAAGTATATTAGTTGTATTTTTGTGTGCCTTTCATATACATGCAGTATGCAAAAAAGTCTTTTGTGTTGCCACCATTTATTTGATGAAATGTTCTTGTACATATTGTGATATTTAACAGTTATAAATTCATAAGAATTTTATCAACTGAAAAGTAAATGTAGCAGTTGTTTCTTTCTCTCAGCAATTTATTTGTTAGAATTATTTATGTCTCTTAGCTGCTTCAAATAGAGGCTTTTTTTTTACCCCTAGGGTTGAAAGATCCCTTGGGAGGGATCAATTTTGCTTCTTTATAATATATGATATGAATTTTCCCATATTACAATATTTAAAATGTTTACTTTGAAGAGGTAGGAGCATATGCTCTGAAATATAGAAATTATTTGAAGTTTGGAATTATTTAAAATTTGATTAGTAATTAATTTTCTAAGAATGGATATGGATTTAATCTTATGGTAACATAATAGTAATAAAATGCTTCAGGGTGGGACCTGGGGAGTTCACATTTAGAGTTAAGCAACTGAAGCCAAGTGTTTGTGTTTTACTTTACTATCCAGGTTCCCCATATACCTTTGAGATTTAGGTTGTTACATTACATTGAATTTCTTAGATTTTATTATGAGAATGACTTAAGCAAGAATAACAAATTGTGTTTTACAAGATGAATAAATCAAAATGGGAACCTGCGTGCTGCTTTTGGCAGCTGGAATAAGTCCAGTTCATTTTGTGGTAACTCCTATTAATTGTTTGGTTGTTGGAATGGTCCAGGGTATCACAGAATTATAGACTGTGAGAACTCAAATGGGTTCCATCACCAAAAACAACGGACCTGTGATTGGGTTCTAATGCAGAAGTCAGCACTGTGGTATGACCTAAGTTAATTGAATTTCTATTGAAGTTTGGATATTTGTTTTATCTGAAGTTCTACTTGGTACAGTCCCTTTCTAGTGAGTTTGTCTATTGTTTTAGATGTATGTGCTAGAGGAACTGTGAACAACTAAAATATTAAACTTAACAAACTAATGTTGAAAACATCTTAATAAAATGCACATGGTAAACTCTTCCTAATCTCCAGCTCTGCTTATTTGGCATCCAAATTGTTTATTGTGTCTGTGGTTTGCTGAACGTTACAAATGAGTGAGGGTCATTAAAGACTTGGGGTTTCTTTAGTAGCCAAATTACCTATTTTCCAATTAATACCAAGATGCTGTAGAAAAAATAATTTTCTTTTAATTTTTGTACTGGGGATTGAAGCTAGGGTCCCACAAAGGCTAAGTAAGTGCCCTCCACTAAGCCAAATCTCCAGGCCTATTTCAGTTTTTTATTTTGAAACAGTTTCACTAAGTTGCCAAGGCAGCCTTAAATAAGTGATCCTCCTGCTTGACCCTTCTGAGCCTTCTGAGTGGCAGGGATAACCAATCTGTACCACCAGACTCAACAAGAATGTACTCTGATCTGTTCTGTCATCTCTTATATCTTTATCTTCTGTTTTAGTTTCATCTTCCAGAATATTTGGTAGCTCAGAGAAAAGATCATAATAGTTTCCATGGTAGTTTTTCTATAGATTAAAAAACTGATATATTTCATTGCAAGGTTTCTATAATGTAAAAATTGGAAACATGTTCATCTGTTATGCTAAATTCAGCATTAAGTATTTATCACAGATGTTTATAAATGGCCTGTTTTTGGTTGAATAAGAAGTAGTCATTAACATTCTGTAGAAACAAGAACTTTTCTAGGATATATTCCTTGGAGGTGATAAGGGGAGGTTGTAGCCAACCTTTTGTGTATGCTTAACATTATGGAAATCAGTATTTGTCAAAGAGCTATGTCTCTTTCCTTTGTTTTCTTTTTAATTTTTTTAGAGTCAGGGATTCATAGTCCAAAACTTGAACTTGGTATATAGCTGAGAATGATTTTTTTTTCATTTCTAATCTTTCTGTCTCTACTTCCCCAGATCTGAGACTGTAGGCATGAGTCATCACATCCAGTTTTTATGTGGATTTGGGATAGAATCTGGGGCTTCATATATGGCAGGTGAGATGGTTTGAATAGTTATGAGCCCATAGACTCATGTATTTGAATTCTTGGCCCATGGGGAGTGACATTACTAGGAGGTGTGGCCTTGTTAGGAGTGTGTCACTGTGGGGGTGGACTTTGAGGTCTTATATGCTCAAGTTCCTGGCTAGTGTGGATGACAGTATCTTCCTGTTGCCTGCGGATCAAGATGTGGACTCTCGGCTCCTCCAGCACTAAATCTGCCTGCACGTTGCCAGCTTTGCCTGATGATCATAGTGGACTAAACCTCTGAAACTGTGAGCTAACCCCAGTTAAATGTTAGCTTTTATAAGCATTGCCATGGTCATAGTGTCTCTTCAAAGCAAAAAAACCCTAACTAAGCAGAAGTAGGTGCCAGGGACTGGGGTATTGCTGTGATAGACCTGACCATGCTTTTTTTTTTTTTTTTTTTTTTAGAGGAATGTGGATTTTAAGACTTTGGATTAGGAAAGCAGTGGAATGCTTTAAATGGGGCTTAATGGATCATACTACTAGAAACATGGAAGATAGTGGTGCTGAGGGTGATTTGAACTGTGGGGGTGTGGTTCAAGAGATTTCAGAGAAGAAATTTACTATGTTGTCTAGAGATCATTTATGTAATATTTTGGTGAAGAATGGCTGCTTTTTGCCTGTGCTCATTTGCCTGAGGCCAAGGTGAAGAGATTTAGATTAATTGCATTGGCAAAGGAAATCCCAAAACAGCCTAGTATTGACTCTGTCCTGTGGTTCACTCTTATAAAACACATTTTGATTAAATGTAGCAAGCTAAAAAAGGGAAAATACAAAACTTATGGTTCAAGGATTAAAGGGGCACCAAGAAGTGGAATGGAGTAAAATCCTGTGTTCAAGGAGATAAACAGATAAATGAGATTAAAGGAGTGGTGATCTTGGGATAAGATCCCACCCAGCTAAGCTTCCATCTTGTGAAAAAGATGTTCTCCAAGGGATATTGCCACTTATTCTAAATTTACAATGTATTTGTGGTTGAAGGAAGGATAGGTATATCAGGTTAGGTGTTATTATGATTGTTTGTCAAGTTAACAAGGAGTAGATTGTTATGGTTATTCTTGGTTGTCAACTTGAATATATCTCAATGAATTTCAATCCAGAAATGTGGAGCACACCTGATTCAGATCTTAAAGCTGGAAGACACAGGTTTTTGATCCATCTCTTGCAGTGGGATCAAAAACCTGATCTGGATCAAGAAGATCTTTAATCCAGATCTTGAGGCATAGTGGTCATGCTTTTAAATATCTGTAATTAAAAGGAATTTAAGAAAAGCTTAGGTCCAGGTGTGGTGGTACATGCCTTTAATCCCAGCACTTAGGAGACAGAGGCAAGCAGATCCCAGAATTCAAGGCCAACCTGGTCTACAGAGCAAATTCCATAACAGCCAAGTTTAGGCAGTGAAGAAAACCTTTGAAAACAGAAAGCTGGTGAAGATGTAATTGAACAAGGGGGCCATATCCAGCAAGCAGCAAAACTTGGCAGTTTCAGCCATGTAGTTCTGGCTTTAGAATCAAGGATGGATTTCCCTCTGGGACTAAAGAAGGCTGTTGCGGCCATGAATGTGCCAGGAATGTCCCTGCATGGAGGCCCAGAAAAGCCATTGTGTGAAGCAACCAAGGTTATACCTTGTACTGGTAGCTGGGCTTAGTAATATGTAAGAGTCACTCAAGTTGTACTGGTTTCGAAGGCATTAAGGAGTCTGGAAGGCTTGACAGTGTAGGGGCCAGGAGAGGCCTTTGGTGAAAGTGCAGCCTCAGAGTTAGTTGAAGCCTACAAGCTGCCATGCTTTCTGCTGTGATGATAATGGACTAAACTTCTGAAATTGTAAGCCACCCCTAATTAAGTATTACCCTTTATAAGAGTTGCCTTTGTCATGGTGTCTCTTCACAGCAATGGAAATACTAAGACACCAGGCAAGCACTGAGCTACATTCCCAGTCCTTAAATGAGCAAATGACTACATTGAATTCTACTTTAATTTATTCTAGGGGGCAACAGCTATTAATTTGTTTTGTTTCATTTTATTTTTTTCTATTGTATGGCTTCAAACTTGTTGTGTAGCTGAGATTGGTCCTAAACTTTTTCAGATCCTCTTTCCTCCGCTTTCCTTGTACTAATATTTATGATAAGCATCAGCGCAATTGGATTAAGTATTTAAGTCCCTGAGCCAATTGTCCTATTTTAGCCTTTACTTACACAATGATTAGTTATACATTTGTTTTTCTTTTGTTTGTTTTTTTGGATCTTAACAAGCCTAGGCCTGGATAGAGCAATCTTAGCCCATCTAAGCTAGTTCTTAATTCTACTACCCAAATATGACCCCATAGATACACATGTCCCCTTGGACTGCCATTCTCCAAGATATGCCGATGTTCCTGTCCATGTGGAATGAGGTTCTTTTTTCTAACCCATGATGTGTGCCTCCTTCCTGCTGCTCCTGGCTGGAATGAATGAACCCCCTGTCTAAAGCGTAGGCTTCATGTTCTAATCTCAGGAAGTCCCACCTTTGTCTTTGCCCAATCTCAGGCCTTAGCCATTTTATTAAACCAATCAGAGTCAATGAAAGTAACAGACAGCAAGCAGGACCAATTAATTAACATTAGAATGCTTAACACTACCCCATCAATTCCCTCCTTTTGTATAATTAAAAAGGCTAATTTTTTAAACTCATATAGTAAAAAAGATAAGAACAAATATGAAAAAAATCAAGAAAAAATCATATATAAAAGTTATGTACGTAATGCTTAGCCTATTTGTATCAGGCAATCTTGAAGAAGAAAAAAAATCATCTATCTTGGTGTGTCTGTGGTGGTGCACACTGGTAGGATTTGATGAAGGAGGCAGAGGCAGAGGCAGGAGGATCACAAGTTTGAGGCCAGCCTGGGCTAGTTACACATTTTTAAGATACAAATGCATTCAGAACTCCCACTGAACTACAATAAAAACTGAAAGGAACAATGTTACATGCATGAGGTTTCCTTGCTCATGACAGGATACCCTGCTGTTAAGATTGAAGTCTGACATTACTGGAAAGCCCCTGAGCTCAGTTCTAAATGGTGGACTCCATTTCTCAGTGGAGTTACCCTCCTCTCTGCCTAATCTGGAGAAACCCCAGAACCTCTATCTGAGGAATATCATACAACCCTCAAGGAAATTACAGGTTCAACCCTTTTTCCTAATAAGAAACTTGTTCAGTGAGTACATTGGATTCCTAGAAATACCTTCCCATGTTAATGAAATAACTTAGTACCTTAGCTTTTAGCCAATGGCCTTGCCCATGCCTCTAACCATACCTGGAGTGTAATCTTTGACACAGGTCTCTGCTAACATTCTGCCCCAACCCCACAACTGCTCCCATAGGATAACTAGGTACTGTGTCCCCTTCTTATGATTGGACCATGCTGCTGCATGTAAATGAAGCATCCCTGCCACTCCTAGCCCCAGCCAATCAAACTCATTCACCCCAAAACCCCTCCTACTGCCCAAGATTTATGATTCACAAAATAATTGATTCCACAATTCTACCCTCCATCAAAGATTGTCTTAGACTCTGCTTAGTTTGGGCTGTAACACTCAGGAAAGAAGGGCCTCATCCTCCCAGAAGAGTTTGTCACTGGATCCGCCTGCCTAGCAAGACTCCTTCTGCAGGCAGCCAGAGCTCACTTTGGGGTACTCGAGGCACAACTTCTCGCCTCCGCCTCGTCAGCCACCACAGCTGCTAGTCAGGCTCCAATCTTGATCAGTGCTGCCAGTCATCACAGCCACCCACGGCACAAATATCTGCCTTTTCCCATGACACCTGCCTCAGTGCTCATATGCAGCAGCAGGTTGTTGGCTGTTCCTGGGGCGACCACCAGATTTGCCTGAGCCAAGTCAGGCTCCCACAGCATCTTGGCTTCGTTTAGGAGTTCTGAGCTCGCTGCTGCTTCGTGGCTTGGTACCGGCTCCTAAGCAACAGGGCTGTGACCTTACACTACATGGCAGAGAGGGTCTCTCTCTCTCCCGCATGTGTATCTGAAGATTGTAACACTTTGTGGTGGAGAAAATCTATTCTTCCACCTTTCTGGCCAAACTGGATATCTTGTCACAGAGATCTCATTACATGTTTCATCCTTTTCTGCCCAGAAAGCAATGGAGCTTAGACCTTCCGGTGAAGAAGTGTGCACTTCCAGCTTGGTACCTGACAAGGCTGGAGTTCCCCAGAAGACAGAGAACCACAATGACAGCACAATCATAGATAGGCTTTTCTCTCTCTGTTGAAAATTTATTATGTTAAGTGTATAGTTATTGTGGTTGCATGCATGTCTAGACACCACATTTGGGCCTGGTGCCCACAGAAGCCAGCAGAGAGTATTGGATCCTCTGGAACTGGAGTTGTAGTCAGCTGTAGAGTTGTGAAGCACCATGTAGGTCCCGAGAATCAAACTCAGGGCCTCGGGAAAAGCAGCCAGTGCTCTTACCCACTGATCCATCACTCTAGTCTTTCATATGAATCTGTGTGTGTGTGTGTGTGTGTGTGTGTGTGTGTGTGTGTGTGTGTGTG
>CAJQZJ010000594.1:469965-491254 GCA_907164525.1 Lophiomys imhausi
GTGTGTGTGTGTGTGTGTGTGTGTGTGTGTGTGTGTGTGTGTGTGTGCGCACCATGCAAGTGTGCATATTTTTAATGATCTTTGAGAATTTCATACATGTATACAATACATTTTTATCATAATAGCCCTCTATTCCGCCCCAGCATCTCCCAACTCTATGTCCTTTTTTTTTAATAACTCACCAAGTCCAATTTGTGTTGTCCATATATTATTGATGTGAAGATTCCACTGGAGGGTAGATGATCTGCCAGAAGCTATTCCTCCTTAAAGAAACACTGACTCTCCCTCCCCTAGAAGCAATTAGCTTCATGAACACCTTCCGCTTCTGTGGTGGAATGTTAACTGGCTAGGTTTTGTGAAAGTAGCTACAGCTCCTGTGAGTCCCTGAGTGTAGACATCCTGTCATATCCTAAAACCAGTTTTGCTCTGGTCCTCCTTGTCCTCTCGTTCCTTCAGTCTTTCTACTTCCTCTTCTAAGACACTCTTTGATCTTTGGAAAGGGATAGGATATTGATGTCCCATTCATGGATAAACAATTCACAGACACTTATTCTTTGCATGTTGGACAGTTGGGGAATTCTCTTAAACACCACCCACTGCACAAAGAAGCTATCTGATGAGATGTGACAGCATCAATGAGTGCAGTTTAGAGAGCAGCTTGACACTCTGTGTATTTAGCAAAATAGTAGTAAGTTCACTCCTGGGCTTATGAGCTCCACAGACCTGGATTCTCCACCAGACTTATAGTAACAAACATTCATTTTCTCCTATGGAGTGAAACTTAAATCCAATCAGAAAACAATTGGTTGCACACATAACATTTATGCTACTCTTGCACCCATTTGTGTATATTGCCATGCCCTTCACTGTAGTTTACAAGCTTCTCAGCTGCTTAAGAGTGTTGATGACTTCATTTCCCCAGCATCCCACAGAATACCACTGGGACTGTGCCAACTACCAAGCAGAGAGGAGTTAAGGTGAACCTTTCTAAATTTCATTTTTACAGATGAGGAGATGAAACTTTACAACAGCCACTAACAGCAAGATCTAAAATGCAATCCAGACACCTTTGACAAAAAGACTGAGTATCTTCTCTTATGCCATACCCTTTTTATCAGCAAAAGCACTGTGGTAGTTTGAATAGGTTTGACCCGCATAGACTCATGTGTTTGAATGCTTGGCCCACAGAGAATTGCACTATTAGGAGGTGTGGCAATGTTGGAGCAGGTGTGGCCTTGTTGGAGGAAGTGTGTCACTGTGACAGTTGGCTTTGAGGTCTCCTATTCTCAGGCTCTGCCCAGTGAGGAAGAGATCCTCCTACTGGCAGCCTGCAGAAACCAATCTCTTCCTGACTGCCTTTGAATCAAGATGTAGAACTCTTAGCTCCTCCAGCACCATGTCTGTGTGCTCCATGCTCCATGCTGTAATGATAATGGACAAAACCTCTGAAACGCTAAGCCAGTTCCAATTAAATGATTACCTTTATAAAAGTTACCTTGGTCATTGTGTCTCTTCACAACAATATAACCTAAACTATGACAGAAGTTGGTACTAGGGAGGGAGGCATTGCTGTGGTAGGCCTGTCTATGTTTCTGTTTGGAGGAATGTGGATTTTAGGACTTTGGATTAGGAAAGGAGTGGAATGCTTTAATAAGTGTTTAATGTGGCACCCTAATAGGAGTATGGAAGACACTGGTGCTGAGGGTGATTTGAACTGTGGAGACCTGGCTCAAGACATTTCAAAGGAGAAAAAAATTTAGTATGTGGCCTAGAGACTGTTCTTGTGATATTTTGGTGAAAAATATAATTGCTTTTTGCCCTTATATGCAGCTAAGGTGAAGAGATTTAGATTAATTACATTGACAAATGATGTTGGACCCTGCTGGAAAGGTCAAAGTCTAGCATTACTGGAAAGCTCCTTTGCTTGGTGCTAAATGATTGACTCCATTTTTCTCATCGGGGTTCCCTCTTCTGCCTGATATGAGAAAACCCAAACCCCAAATCCTCTATCTGAGGATTGTCACAAAGCCCGCAGGAAAGTTACAGGTCCAAACTTTTCTCCTAATAAGAAACCCATCCAGACAGAACCTAAGAATTATAGGCATAGAGGAAAGAGAAGACTCCCGACTCCATGGTCCAGGAAATATCTTCAACAAAATCATAGAAGAAAACTTCCAAAACCTAAAGAAAGAGATGCCAGTAAAAATCCAAGAGGCTTACAGAACACCAAACAGATTAGATCAGAAAAGAAATTCCTCTTGCCACATAATAATAGAAACTCCAAATGTAGAGAAAAAAGAAAGGATATTAAAAGATGTAAGAGAAAAAGGCCAAGTCACATACAATGGCAGACCCAACAGAATCACACCTGACTTCTCCTCAGAAACTTTAAAAGCTAGAAGGGCCTGGACAGATGTCCTACAAGCCCTGAGAGAACATAGGTGCCCAGTCAGACTACTATACCCCGCAAAACTCTCTATCAACATAGATGGAGAAAACAAGATATTCCATGACAAAATCAAATTCAAACAATATCTCCCCACAAATCCAGACCTACAGAAGATCCTAGAAGGAAAATTCCAACACAGAGAAAATAACTACACCCAAGAAAACAGAGGAAATAGAAACCTCCACAGCAACTAAACAAAAAGAAACACAACACAACCAGCTATACCAAAATATTAGGAAATAACAATCCCTGGTGACTAATATCCATCAACATCAATGGACTCAACTCACCAATAAAAAGACACAGACGTACAGACTAGATCTGTAAACAAGACCCATCTTTTTGCTGTATAAAAGAAACACATCTCACTCTTGAATATAAACACTATCTCATAGTAAAGGGCTGGGAAAAGGTTTTCCAAGCAAACGGATGCAGGAAACAAGCTAGAGTAGCCACCCTAATATCAAACAAAATAGACTTCCAATTGAAGTTAATAAAAAAAAGACAGAGAAGGGCATTACATACTCATTAAAGGAAATATCCACCAAGAGGACATCTCAATATTGAACATCTATGCCCCAAATACAAAGGCACCTACATTTATAAAAGAAACACTTCTAAGACTTAAATCGCACATCGATCCCCACACATTAGTAGTTGGAGACTTCAACACCCCACTCACAACTATGGACAGATCATCAAGAGAGAAGCCAAACAGAGAAATAATGAGTCTAACAGAGATCATGAACCAAATGGACCTAACAGATATCTACAGAACGTTTCACCTAAACACAAAAGAATACACCTTCTTCTCACCACCTCACAGAACCTTCTCCAAAATTGACCATATAGTTGGACACAAAGATAGCCTCAACAGATAAAAGAAAATTGAAATAACCCCTCGTATCTTATCAGACCACCATGGAATAAAGCTGGACTTCAATAGCAAAAGAATCAACAGAAAGTCTACACTCACCTGGAAATTGAACAAATCTTTACTTGAGGACCACTGGGTCAGGGAAGAAATAAAGAAGGAAATCAAAGATATCTTAAAATCCAACGAAAATGAAGACACAACATACCCAAACCTATGGGACACAACGAAAGCTGTGCTACGAGGAAAGTTCATAGCACTAAATGCCTTCAAGAAGAAAATTATGACAGCTCATATTAGCGAATTAACAGCTAAACTGGGTGAATTGGAAAAAAAGAGAAGCAAACACTCCCAAGAGGAGCAGAAGGCAGGAGATCATCAAACTTAGGGCTGAAATCAACAACTTAGAAACAAAAAGAACTATACAAAGAATCAATAAAACCAAGAGTTGGTCCTTCGAGAAAATCAACAAAATAGACAGACCCTTAGCCAAATTAACTAAAAGACAGAGAGAGAAAACACAAATCAACAAAATCAGAAATGAAAAGGGAGAAATAACAACAGACATTGAGGAAATCCAGAGAATATTTGGATCCTACTTTTAAAAATTTGTACTCCACCAAATTTGAAAACTTAAGTGAAATGGACAATTTTCTTGATAGATTCCACATACCGAAGCTAAATCAAGATCAGAAAAACAGATTAAACAGCCCTAAAACCCCTAAGGAAATAGAAACAGTCATTAAAAATCTCCCAACCAAAAAAAGCCCAAGGCCAGATGGCTTTAGCACGAAATTGTACCTGACCTTCGAAGAGGAGTTAACACCAATACTTTTCAAACTCTTTCACAAAATAGAATGAGAAAGAACATTGCCAAACTCATTCTATGAGGCCACAGTCACCCTGATTCGTAAACCACACAAAGACCCAACAAAGAAAGAGAACTTCAGACCAATCTCCCTCATGAACATAGATGCAAAAATACTTAATAAAATACTAGCAAACCGAATTCAAGAACACATCAAAAGTATCATACACCATGATCAAGTAGGCTTCATCCCAGGAATGCAGGGATGGTTCAACATATGAAAGTCTATCAAAGTCATTCACCATATAAACAAGATGAAAGAAAAAAAACACATGATAATCTCGCTAGATGCAAAAAAAAAAAAACCCATTTGACAAAATCCAACACCCCTTCATGCTAAAGTTCTGGAGAGAACGGGCATACAAGGACCGTACTTAGAAATAATAAAGGTAACATACAGCAGGCCAGTGGCCAACATCAAATTAAACGGAAAGAAACTTGAAGCATTTCCTCTAAACTCGGGGACAAGACAAGGATTTCCACTTTCACCATATCTCTTCAATATAGTACTTGAAGTTCTTGCTAGAGCAATAACACAGCTAAAGGAGATCAAGGGGATAAACATTGGAAATAAAGAAGTCAAATTATCCCTATTTGCAGATGATATGATAGTATACATAAGCCAGAGAACTCTTACAGCTGATAAACACCTTCAGCAAAGTGGCTGGATACAAAATTAATTCAAAAAAAAAATCAGAAGCCCTTCTCTATACAACAAACAAATGGGCTGAGAAAGAAATAATGGAAACAACCCCCTTCACAATAGCCACAAACAACATAAAACACCTGGGGGTAACTCTAACCAAGCAAGTAAAGGACCTGTACAACAAGAACTTCAAGCCCTTGAAGAAAGAAATGGAAGAGGCCTTTAGAAGATGGAAAGATCTCCCATGCTCATGGATAGGTAGGATCAATATAATAAAAATGGTCATCCTACCAAAAGCAATATATAGATTAAATGCAATTCCTCTCAAAATACCAACACAATTTTTATAGACTTGGGAAGAACTATTCTAGATTTCATATGGAACAACAAAAAAGCCCAGAATAGCTAACTCAATCCTGTACAATAAAAAAACATCTGGAGGTATCACCATCCCAGATTTCAAGCTGTACTACAGAGCAATAGTTGTAAAAACAGCATGGTATTGGTATAGAAACAGACCAGTAGATCAATGGAATCGAATTGAAGTTCCACAAATAGACCCACACACTATGGCCACCTAATTTTTGACAAAGAAGCCAAAACGGCACAATGGAAGAAGGACAGCATCTTCAACAAATGGTGTTGGTCCAACTGGATGTCCACTTGTAAAAGAATGAAATTAGACCCATTCTTATCACCTTGTACAAAATTTAAGTACAAGTGGATCAAAGACCTTAACATAAGTCCGGTCACACTAAATCTACTAGAAGAAAAAGTGGGAGAAACCCTCGAACTCATTGGCACAGGTGACAACTTCCTGACCAGAACACCAACAGCTCAGGACCTGAGATCAACAATCAATAAATGGGACCTCATGAAACTGAAAAGCTTCTGTAAGACAAAAGACACTTTCATTCGAACAAAACAGCAGCCTACAGACTGGGAGAAAATCTTCACCAACCCCACATCTGACAGAGGGCTAATATCCAAAATCTACAAAAAACTCAAGAAATTAAATGCCAAGAAACCAAATAATCCAATCAAAAAATGGGGGACAGAGCTAAATAGAGAATTCACAAAGGAGGAATCAATAATGGCTGAGAGACACTTGAAGAAATGCTCAACATCCTTAATCATCAGAGAAATGCAACTCAAGATGACTCTGAGATTCCATCTCACACCTGTCAGAATGGCTAAGATCAAAAGCTCAAATGATAGCACATGCTGGCGAGGGTATGGAGAAAGGGGTACCCTACTCCATTGCTGGTGGGAGTACAGGCTTGTGCAACCACTATGGAGGTCAGTCTGGCGATATCTTAGAAAACTTGGAATAGCTTTGCCTCAGGACCCAGCCATACCATTTCTGGGTATACACCCAAATGCCTCTTTATGAAATCATAAAGAAGTTTCCTCATCTATTTTTATAGAAGCCTTGTTTTTAATAGCTACAAACTGGAAACAACCCAGATGTCCCTCAACCGAAGAATCGGTTAAAAAACTGTGGTACATCTACACAATGGAATATTATTCAGCTATCAGGAACAATGAAATTATGCAATTTGCAGTCAAATGGATGGAACTAGAAAAGCTCATTCTGAGTGAGCTAACCCAGACTCAGAAGGATGCATGTGGCATCTATTCACTTATAGTAGGATTTTAGCTATATAGTAGAAGGTATCGATACTACAACTAAGACACCAAAGGGAACTTGGACATAGAGTTTTTGTTTTTTTATTTTTATTTATTTATTATATTTTTTAAATTTTTTTTATATTTTTTAGTCTTTTTTATCTATTTGTCTGCTCATTTTTTGTTTGTTTTTTAGTTCTCTCTCCTGGGCAATGAGACACTTTTTACTGATGGTACTGCCTCATAGACCCCCAATGAATGAGGAGGCTCTTGGCCCTCATATGACCTCTCAATTGAGATGAGGGACTGTTATATAAGGACACCCCACCACAGAGAGATGGGATGGAAGGGTTAGGAGGTAAAGAAAAAAAATGAAATGTGATGTTTCGGCCTTTTACTACTAATTGTCATAAACTGTTTAGGATAATTAAGAAATGCAAACTAATAGTTATGCAAGCCAGTCACTCTGTTAGGTACTATGACAGCCTATTATAGTTACTTGCTAAGCTAATCAGAAATAAAGCTGCTAAGAGACAAGCAACATCTGCTTACCCTAATATAAGAGATAGATAGGGCCTCTTCAAAAGCCTCAAGAGATCTGCAGAATATGGCATTCAAAGATGTTTTTGTAACTTTAGATTTTTCTATATCAAGACATATCAACTCCTGACATCACCCCCTATTCTACCCCAAGTAGAAGATGAGCATCGAAGAATCTCCAGTGGGAGATGATTGAATTAGTCTCAAGCTTATTTCTTGGTAGGAAAAGCCCCTTGCTCCAACTGTAGACAGAATGCTGTCCAAAAAGGACAAAACTTAGAAGCAGGGAAGTCGACAGCCTAGCTCTGCCAAGACAGGGTAGGCAAGTCCTTCATCACCCCTGCTCTACCATCAATGTCTGTCAGAGAAACTGGGCCAAATGACTGAAGATCGATGCTGTAATGTATGGAGAGAACATGGGAACTGTCCAGGCAGCCACTGGTATGTCATTTCTTAGTTTTGGAAGCTGCAGGCCCTGTACTTCCTATAAAATCAGATATATTTATCCCTCTCAGGTGTCTGAGGTGGTTGAAGAACAGATAGCTAGAGCCTCATAATTAAATTTTGAGTTGTTTAGGAGTCAAGAGAGTGTTATAGATCTAAGAAGATACTTTTAAAATTGTGTTGCAAGTTAGTATGAATGTTGAGTTAGATACAGAACTTTAAACTCATGGAGATGGTTAGATAGTAGAATGTTAAAATCAGGTGCCAAATACATATGGACTGGACATTGGGAATGTACGCTAAGCCATATAACCCTCATAACTGTGGCCTAATTACCTCTGTTGTTTTGTATTGTATTTATTATTATTAGAGAAAGAGACATTTTTGGACTGAAAGGGGAAATTGTAGGGGGAAATAAGATATACCTTAAACTTAAAAAAAAAGGAAAGAGAATGGGGGGTTGAGAGTGGGAGGGTGGGACTGGAGGGGGAATAGGGAGGGGACTGTGATTGAGATGTAACTTGAAGAAATAAAAAATAAAGGGAAAAAAAACCCATCCAGTGATCCCCTGAAAGCACTTCCCCATGATAATGAGATCTCTTGGTGCCTTGGCATTTAGGCAATGACCTTTGTCCATACCTCTTACTATACCTGAAGTTCTGGTGCCACCCCTTCTGCCCATGGGATAATTAGGTGCGGTGTTCCTTTTCTTATGATAGAACCACACTACTGAATGTAAATGAAGCATCCCTGGCACTCCTAGCCCCAACAAATCATCCATGTTCACCTTCAAAACCCTCTCACTGCCCAATGTTTAAAATCTCCCTTTTCAACTCTCTCTCTCTCCATTCCTCTATCACAGTCATCTGAGACTTGGATGTTTATTTTGGGATTGTAAAGGAAGAACTTGTTGCTGGATCTTCCTGACTTGTCAGATCTATCACCAACAGCTGGGGGGAGGGGGGGTCATCTCTGAGCTCATGGAGCACTGCTGCCACTGCTGCCTAGCCAGGTTCGCATCTTGATCACCATCAGTGATCACCCCAGTGGCCACCTCTGAAGCTCCCATGTCTCCTGAACCACCCGCCGCAGTTCTTCTGTGGCAGCTTTTTGTTGTGTATTCCTGAAAAAGACATCAGATTCATCTGAACAAAGTCAGACTTCCAAAGTTACTTGGCTTGGTCCTGGAACTCTGAGCTCCTTGAAGCTGCCTGGCCAAGTGCTGATAGCTTAGCTAAAAGAACAGTAACTTTTGCTACATGAGGGAGAGTATTACAGTCACCCTAACCTTCCTGCTTGCTTAGCTAAAAGAATTGAAACACTTGGCAGTGGAGAAAACCCTTTCTCCTGCCTCTCTAGGATATCCTGTGGCATGGTTCCCATTCCGTATTTCATCCTTTTCTTCCCAGAAAACAACATAGCCAGGACCTTTTGGCAGAGAAGCATACACTTATGGCTTGGTGCCTGACAAGGTCCGAGCTTCCTTCGAGAGTATCCTACAAGGCCCCAGAAGCTCCCCAGAAGATGCAGAATGACAAAAGGAAATCTCAAAATAGCCTAGCATAGACTCTGTCCTGTGGTTCACTCTTCTGAAGAGTCTTTTGATAAAAGGTAGCAAACTGAGAAAGGAAAAAAAATTTAAATGCATGAAACTATAGGGGCACCAGGAAATAGAATGGAGCTAAATCCTGTGTTCAAGGATATTAAATGGAATTAGGGGTGTGGTGACCTCAAAACAAGTTCCCACCCAGATAAGCTTATTGTTTCTGTATTTGCATTTGAACAAGTGATAGTTATATCATGTTAGACATTTTATGACCTGGTTATTGTTTTCATTTATATATAAGGAGATATGATTGTGTGTCAAATTGACAAGGTATGAATTTTGATAGCTATTCTGGTTGTTAATTTGACTATATCTGGAATGAACTGTAATCCAGAAATGGAGGGCACATTTGTGATCCAGATCTTCAGACTGGAAGACACAGACTTTTGATCCGAATCTTGAGGTGGGATGACATACACTTTTGATCAGGATCTTGATGCATACTGGCCATGCTTATAAAGATCTTGTGAAAAAGAATTAAAGAAAAGCCTAGGTCCAGGTCTAGTAATATCTATGAAACCCCTGTTTATGTTTTCCAAATGAGTTTCTCATCTCTATGTATTCATGTCTACTTTTCTTGCATTTAAAGCGAGCAAACTCACTCAGGTCATTTTCATTGTAGTTTCCTTTGTCTAATAAAAATTTATGTGTATGCTGTGCCCTAATATACAAAAAATACTAGCTGAGTTTTTGTTGTTGTTGTTGTTGTTATCATTAAAAAAAAAGCCTTGCCATATAACCTGGTTTGCTTAGAACTTGCTATTGAAAACAAACTAGCTTCAAACTTTCTTGAGTTCTTCCACCTAGCCCCACTGAGTCTGAAATTACAAATGTGTGCTACCATGCCTGCCTGCTTGTTATGTTAATCATTCATATTGCATTATTTGCTTTTCATATTTCTTTGACCTGATAAATACCTGATAAGCAACTTTGAAAGACAATATCATTATTATTGCTGTTGTTCATCCTTATAGCTTCAGGAATACAGTCCATCATTGCAATGAAGGGGGACAGAAGTGCAGGTGGTCACATCACCTCCACAGTCAGAAGATGAACTCTGTTCATCTGCTACTCTGTCCACCCCAGCCTTGGCTTCCCACACTCAAGGTAAGTCTTTTCTCTTCATATAACCTATCCAGATAAACCTGAACAAACTCAGAGCTATGTTTCTATGGTGATTCTAAAGCCAATCAGGTAGATGGTGAAGTCTAGCCTTTGTAATAATATTGTGTGCCAATTTATGATGCATTCTACTTGTTAGGCAGTATTGGTTGTTTTTCATCTTTGCATGCGTTTGTTTGTTTGTTGTCAGTGTTAGGGGTAGAAATCAGAGTCTATGCATATCAGATAAGAGTTCTGACACTGAACCACGCCCATACCCCTCATCTTTACTATTTTTAAAACTCTCCTTACTTTATAATACTTTCTCTGCCACAAGGGGTATAAACAAACATTTGAATGTGTTATTAAGTAAATATACAAAATGGTATACTTGTTATTTATATCTTCAGCCCTGTGAAACAGCAAGTAAAGCAAAACAAAGCAGTAAGTGGTGCTTGCCCTCCTGGTACTCTTAATTTTCTATCATGCTGATTCCAGGCATGAATCAGAAACTTTATTGTGACCTTGATGTTTCAAACCCCAAACACTTGTAATAGCTATACTCGTTTCTGCCTTCAAATAGCTTGCCCACTAGTTCAAACATAATTAGTCTAAGAGTTAACAAGGAAAGCATGCCACACCTCCTGTTCTGTTCTGATGTTTGACTTTGAAACTTCAAAGAAAGTCCAATGTTGTGGTCCATGCCTGTAATGCTAGTACTCAGAAGGCTGAAATAGGAAGCTACTGAGTTTGAAGGCAGCCTGGGACACATAATGAGACCCTGTCTCCAAATATAAAATAAGCAAACAAAAAACCCAAAATAAAAATAAAATTAGAAATTTTATATTTAATATTTTGCTAAAGATACCATGTACTTCAGAAACAGGGCCCAGAGGCCCCTGAGCTGGAACTGATCTGAAAGTGTCCTGCTTGAGGACTAGCTTTTATGGTATCAGAAGGCCCTGTACAAACTTCCAGAGGAGGGAGACAGCCAAGAGTCCTACCCAGCAATGACACCAATGAACCACATCAATGACCAGCACAACATGATAGCCATAATGGTGAAATAGTGATGTCCATACCTTGGTGGTAACCAACAGCTCTCTAATTTGACTTAAGATTTGCTCAACAAGGAGACCATATTGATACTGGAAACCTAACAACTCAGTGCTAATAAAGTTGTAGTTATTAGAGGAGAATCCATATAGCTGATTTCCTAAGCCAGCATAATCACTAATAATTTATGAACATTTATCTTCACCCCTCAACAAGAAAACTTCTCTTTGCAACAGATGGACACCACTACAGAACACCACAACTAATCAAATGCAGAGCTGTGGAGCCCAGTCTCAGTGGATACACCTACAAAATGCTGCCACTCTGAAGGTTTTGGGCACATTACAGAAGAGAGGATAGAAAGATTCTAAAAGCCTAAAGATCGGAGAGTTTACTATGAGATCGTATCTCCTAGTAACATTGTAAGCTATACCCATAATCTCACCAACATAACTGTCCAAATGTGAGCCAAACCAGGGTGACACCAATGCATTAATATGCCAAACTGGATGGAGGGGAAAAGAGCCTATGAGGCCTCAACCTTTTACAAAGTATTAAGGCGACTGAGTAAGTTGGAAGTAGGAGAGGTAGCCTTTCCCAGGAAAGAGCACACCAATAGGTTAGCTAGTTCCAAACTGAAAACATACATATTAGTAACATTATACAGACCAAACAGGTTACATTTAAGAGGATAGATAGGTAATAGATAGATGGATAGATAGATAGATAGATAGATAGATGATAGAGATAGACAGATAGATTATAGATAGATATGATAAATAGATATGTATATACCTGTGCTTATAGGCATGCAATAACAATTGGAAAATAAAGAGGATATGAATTAGAAGGAGAGCAGGGAGTGGTATATGGGAGGGTTTGGAAGGGCAAGGGCGAAATATTGTAATTAAATTATAACTTCAAAAAACAAAAACAAGGGGCTGGAGAGATGGCTCAGCTGTTAAGAGCATTGGCTCCTCTTCCAAAGAACCAGATCAAATCAAGCACCCACATGGCAGTTCACAGCTGTCTGTAATTGCCAGATGTGGTGGTGTGTTGGGGTAGTGTTAAGCATTCTAAATGTTAATTAATTGGTCCTGCTTGCTGTCTGTTACTTACATTGACTCTGATTGGTTAAATAAAATGCCGTGGCCTGAGATTGGGCAAAGACAGAGAAAGGTGGGACTTCCTGTGATTAGAGCAGGAACCCTGCGATTTAGACAGAGGATTAATGCATTCCAGCCAGCAGCTGGAAGAAGAAACATTCCAGCCAGCAGCAGGAAGAAGAAGCATTCCAGCCACAAGCAGCAGGAAGAAAGACACACACTATGGGTTAGGAAAAAGAACCTCATTCCACATGGCCAGAAACATCTACATGGCATGGAAAATGGCAGTCCAAGGGGACGTATGTATATATGGGATCATATTTGGGTAATAGAATTAAGAGCTAGCTTAGATGGGCCAGGGATGCACAACTCAGGCCAAGGCTTGTTAAAATCCATGCTGTCTCTGTGTGTACTCATTTATAATGTCTGATTAATGGCGGAATAAGAATTAAAGGCTGCCGAACAAATTAACAATAATCTAAATACTGGTTAAACAATTTAATTAATTATTTCTACAAGTGGCACCCAATGTAGTTTAATTAATTTATTTTTTTTACAGTGGTGCACACCTTTAATCCCAGCACTTGGGAGGCAGAGGCAGAGGCAGGTGGATCTCTGTGAATTCAAGGCCAGCTTAGTCTACAGAGTGAGTTCCAGGATAGCCAGAGCAACACAGATAAACCCTGTCTCGAAAAACCAAAAAACCAAAAATAAACAACAAAAACAAAAACACCACTTCAATGGAAGCCCAATGTGGTGGTCCATGCCTGTAAAGTGAGCACTTAAGAGGCTGAAGTAGGAAAGTACTGAGTTTGAAGCCAGGCTGGGGTGCGTAACAAAAAGAAAAAGCATAATAAAATATTAAATTTAAGTTGGCGATGTCAACAGACCTGCAGGCGCTGTTTGACAAAGTTCCAGTGCTTGGATAACATAGACTGACTCTTCACTGCCCTCATGGAAATGTGATATACAACTTGTATTCCTTGTTGTTAAAGGCCTCTCACTGAAGGCAAGGGCTGGGACAATGTAACAATTTTTATAAAAGCTGGTATTAATAAGAATAAGACTAATGTTAGTTTCCTGGGAGAATTGTCTATGCAAGAAATTGAATTTTCTATAGCACTTATTACTTTAGTATTAGTAAGCATGAGACACAAGATCAGAGAAAAAAAAACTATTAAAGAAGAAAAATTTAGGGAGATTCCAGAAGCTGAACTATGATCACCTTCAGAAATGTGGAACTAGTACGAACAGGAAAAGATTTTTGATTACACAATTAATGACAAGCCTTGGTACCTTCCTGAAGGCAAAACAAACAGTTTTAAGAATCCTGATGTTCTTTTACCCTTTACACAAGGCTACACAACATTTTAAAGTGAAAGAAAAGGATGGTGGTCTTATATGAAATATAAAAGAAAATTAGAGGAGGAAAAGGGGAAAGTTAAACAAAGGTCTGAGAGATTGAATTTCCATAGAAAGATTAAATATTCAGATTAATAAAATAATATAGGATAAGCTTAATATAAGAGGTGGTAGGAAGTAACTTCTGATCTATTAACTTAGTCAAACTTAGAGAGATTCTGTCTAACACTTCTGTAACCGCAAGGCTTTATGACACCAATTTTAAGGAAAAAGACGCTGAGTTAAAAGAAATTTTATTTTATCTTAATGTTACTTTTTAGTTCTTATGAAGTTTGCTGTTTGCTCATGTTTATTTTATATGCTTATGTACCCAAGGAAGATTGTCCCCTAAGAAATTATGTAATCAATGATTACAGTTTCTGAGGAAATGATATTGTATATAAATAAAGCCTGCAAGAGACACAGGTTGTCAGACTGGGTCAAGCCATCCTGAGATACGCTTCCTCTCTGTCCTGTCTCTCATGAGAGGAAACAAGAAGGTGTCTCGTGTCCGATTCCTCCCTCGTTGCTCTTGCATCCACCTACTTCAGGCCCTGGCCCCCACCCAGAGCTGGACTCCAACATTAAGTATTTACAGTTTTATAAATTAATAATAAATGTCTGGAGAAGCTATTGAAACAGACTTGGTCTTTCAATGTTCTGCCACAGTACTTTTTTATTTATAGGTCTATCTAAAGTTTATAGATGTAGTTACCCTGTCATCTAGTCTATAACACAGGTTATAAAGCATGGATCTAATAACTACTATGGGAACAGCACCATATAAAAACACAAGATTTGGCCCTTAATACTGAAACACTTCTAATATAGTAAGTAAAACTGAAAAGCCAAACTTACGTGCTACCACTTATGATTAGAATGCTTTTACTCCTGGTGAATAATTGCTAATCATCGGAGTTTATTCTAAAATCCTATTCTATGAAAAGAGTTATTTCCATCCCCTGGTGTTACATGAATAGATTATCCTAAATTTATATGTTCTTCTTTTTCTTAACAAACTTCAGTATAAATTTCCACACACACTTATGGTTTTGCATTTTCCTTTTGAAAAACTAAAGGAAATGTATAGCATAATAAACATAATTTTTGCTATGACTTTTCAACCATTAGCACATGAGAAATATGCTGGCTCTTGTCTTCCCATTGATTCCAACAGGAAATAGCTGGGGATTTCATAGAAATTCCCATGTCTGGTTTACTCCTAGTTGTTTGAGAAATTAATATTCCAGGTTAACTGACAGTATGCACTATTTGGTTGTGTGACCTCTACCTGATTTAGCCTTGAGCCAGGAGTCTGCAAACTGTGTTCTGTAGAAGTCAAGAAGTTCCTCAGACATTTTGTTCTAATATACCATTTGTGTCATTGGCAGCTATATTTGAAATATAATCTTTAGTTTTTAAAACAGTATGTGAATCCAATCTTATGAAGACTGATGAGTTGATAGGCACATTTCTTTCAACCTCAATTAGCATACTAAGTACAGTTTAAGGGGCTAAGTATATACCTCAGTGAGTACAGCAAATACAACCTAAGCCCATGCAAAAGAACCCATTCATGTGGCTAGAGAAACCCAGCAAGAAGTAGTACAATCACAACAAAACGTAACGTGGATTGCAAATGCTGATTGAGAGAACTGCAGTTCAACTTCGTAGGTCTGTAGGCCTCACCCAAAAGTTACCTTTTGAAGAAGAACCCAAGGCAAGTGAAGGAATTCGACATGTAGATAGAGACATTCCAGTGAAAAGTAAAATAGCCAGTACAAAGTCTTGAGGAGAGTCTATGTGTGCAAAATTGAGGAATCACTAGGAGATGTAAGACTAAGTTACACCAATGAGGACTAAAAACATCAGAGAGTGAAGGTGGAGAATACAGATTGAGAAAGTCTGACTTTTTAATCCTTAGAGAACTATATGAACATACCTTGGGAAGTCTTTAAGCAATAAAGATGTATAATGACCTTCCAATGATATTTTTTCCAGAAATTGTTCCCATTTCAGAGACTTTCTCTCTCTCTCTCTCACTCTCTCACTCTCTCTCTCTCTCTCTCTCTCTCTCTCTCTCTGTCTCCCTCTCTCTCTCTCCTTTGATATTTTGAGACAGGGTCTCACTCTGTAGCTCTGGTGGTCCTGGCATTCATTATGCAGATCAGGCTGGCCTCCAACTCACAGAGAACCACCCACTTCTGCTTCCCTATTGGTGAGATTAAAGCCTGACTCAGAGGCTGTCTTTATGGAAGCTTTTCTCCAATGAAAATGTGATTATGTAAATAACTGATTATGTATAAAAATAATAGTTGTATTCTGTGATGGTATGTATATGTGGTGACTTGTACATATTTCAGCATATGAACTTGTATGTGATATGTATTCAACTTGGTATTTCCTATTAGTATGTCTTAGAGATCCTTCTCTGTCAACACTGTATATAATCCATGCTTTTTTTTTTCAATAGTGAAGGTCAATGCCCGGACTTATCCATGCTAGGCAAGTGCTCTAATCATGAAGGAATACTACATCCCAATGCATACAGTGTTTGCTGTATTTGGTTTAGTTGGTTCCAAAATGTGATGTGGCCTTGATCTTCAACATCTAGGGATGGAGTAGGGGCCTTTTGTGTTTGTTTACTTTTCTTGATTGAGTCAGTTTGAAACTGAGTAGTAAGATAACCACTAATCTCACTGCTTTTTAAAAAGTTAACACTGCTGGCCTAGAACTGATAGCTCACAGTCCTCCTCCTGCTTCAGAGTCCCAAGTACCTTGTATTGATAACACCTGGTTTCACTGGAGAAACAGTTTTTAAAAAATATTGAATATTTTGACTTTTCTGTCCTGAGATTTTTTTTCTTTTAGTGTAGAGTCCAAGATTTCTAGCAATGAAGCTTCGTGAAAGTCAGTAAACTTGCACTGTGTTTACAAACCTGATTGCCTCACAGTGCCACTACCTCTGATGTCACTAGAGTTCAGGGTACAAACCTGGCCCAGCAGCCCTAAAAAGCTAGATTTGGCTACTAGTCCTCAATACACCAATTACAGACGCATGCACTAGTGAAAATCAAAGAAAGGAGATTTATGTAATGTGGCATATTGGGAAGGTGAACAAATTTGGGAGTATACACACACACACACACACACACACACACACACAGTTCTAGTCAAGTTGTGATCCCACCCATCATTGTTCAATCTCTCCTGCAAGGTCACCTGACAAGTTGTCAGACCTATGTGACCTATGTGATGTCTCTTTCTTGTTGGCATTATTAGGTAGCTAGGCTGAGATTAGTAGCCTAGGAGATTGTTGAGGATGGACCCCTCCCCATAGGCCTTGGACACCTCCTCCTATTTCCTTAGTAAACTAGGAAGGTAAACATCACAACCATCCCTCTTTAGGCATCCCAGTCAAAAGTGTGGAGTTCCTCTGGCTCTGAAAGGCGATGTGACATTCTGACCTGACCCAAGATTAAAACATTACATCCTATTGTTCCTTCCCTTAAGAGTTAATCCACTGTCAATCATCTGGATTGGAGTCCACTCCACAGGATAATTGATTCAGCTGAAGACATTGCTTAGGAGAGAGGAAGAATAATTATCACCTTAATGAAGTAAATAGTTATCTTTCTCCGAATCCCCTCCCTCCCTGCAGCTACTATACAACTTCCCTCTGGGCAACACTGTTAAGCTGTCTGATTTTCTGGGTCAACTTTTCCTTTTTGCTGAGTAACTTTTCATTTTTATTTCATCTTTTTCTTTCGAATACTGTTCAGAAGCTTAAGTATGCTAGTATGCTTTCCTTACTCTGGGTGTGCTTTGCTCCTGCGCTCTCTCTCTCTCTCTCTCTCATCTATCTATCTATCTATCTATCTATCTATCTATCTATCTATCTATCTCTCTCCTATCTATCTATCTATCATCTTTCTATCTATGTATCTATCTATCTTGCCACCTCACCTCCTTTTATTAAAAAAGATTTTTTTCATATGCAATATATCCTGGACCAAAGACACTAGAATGTATGGATGAAGGTTCTATGTAGGCACCAGTTCGTCCTCTCTAGGTTTAATGACTTGTGTAGTTGTTGTCTTCCACAATGGGGCCTTGCTGTCAGTTTGTGAAGAGCAACCTATTGTCTTGGCAATAGCCTGAGTTGTTTGGGGATTTTCATGGGATCATTTTGGCCAACAACTCAATTAGATATAACCCAATCCCAGTACTGGAAGCTTAATTTGGTGTCAAGAGGTGGCTAGTTGGGACTCATTCTCCCTCATTATTTGAGAACTTTGTTAGGATTACCTTCATACATTTTAGAAAGTTTTCACTGAACTAGGTTTCCATACTCTCCCTCAAATATCTCTCAATTTTTGTTGTCTCTCCCTGCATTCCTTATTCCTTTCCTCAACCCCATCTCCTCTCCCCACCTTTCCCATTCCTGTCTCCTCCAGCCCCCAATCCACCCATAAAATCTATTTTATTTCCCACTCCCACTCCTAGTTCCACCCTCAGTCCCTTCCTCTATATCTAACCTCTCTGGGTCTACAGTTATCATTTATTTAATGACTAATATCCACATATAAACAAATACATACCGTGTTTATCCTTCTGGATCCAGGTTACCTCACTCAGGAAGACTTTTTTTTTTTTTTTTTAGTTCTATCTATATGCCTGGAAATTTCATGATATAATTTTTTAAACAGTTCAATAATACTCTATTGTGTAAATGTACCACATTTTCATTACTCGTTCATCTGTTGAGAGACATTTAGGTTGTTTAAAGCTTTTAGCTACTGTGAATAAACACAATGAAAATGGTTGAGCAAGTGACCTTGTGGTAGGATAGTGTCCTTTGGGTATATGGCCAAGAGTTGTATAGCTGGGTCTTGAGGTAGATTGATTCCCATCTTTCTGAGGAACCTGCATATTAATCTCCATAGTGGTTGTGCAAGTTGTGTTATACCATTCTGACTGGTATAAGATGGAATCTCAAAGTAGTTTTGATTTGTGTTTTCTTTGATGGCTGAGGATGTTGAACATTTAAGTGTTTCTCAGCCATTTGAGATTCCTCTATTGTGAATTATTTGTTTATAGCTTTCTCTTTTTTAAATTGGATTATTTGGTTTCTTTATATCTAGTTTCTCGAGTTCTTTACATATTTTAGGTATTAGCCCTCTATTGGATGTGGAGTTGGTAAAAATCTTTTCCCATTGTGTAGGCTGACACTGTGCCTGATTGATAGTCTTCTTTCTCTTACAGAGGTTTTCAATTTCATTAGATCCCATCTATTAATTGTTGATCTTAGTGCTTGAACTAATGGTGTTATGTTCAGAAAGTCTTCTCCTGTGCCAAAGAGTTCAAGGCTATTCCTCATTTTCTCTTCTGTCAGGTTCTGTGTGTCTGGTTTTATGTTGAAGTCTTTGATTCATTTGGAGTTGAGTTTTGTGCAATGTGATAAGTATGGATCCATTTGCATTCTTCTACATTGGGCTTTCTCATTTTTCTGAGTCCCCACTCCATCTTCTACAATGCAGCTGCTTGATGCATTGTCTAATTTGAAAGGTATAACTTTCTCTCCATTATCCACCCCTTTTCTCTCAAACTCTAATAAAGGATCCTTTATCTTCCTAATAAGTCCATTTTTAATTCACTTTATTAAAAGACCAAGAAACTGGGCATGGTAATGCATGCCTTAAATCCCAACACTCAGGAGGCAGAGGAAGGCAGATCTTTGTGAGTTCAAGGTTAGCCTGGTCTACAAAGTGAGTCAAGGACAGCCAGGGTTACACAGAGAAACCCTGTCTCAAAAACAAAACAAAACAACAACAAAAAAACCCACCATCAAGAACTCTGAAAAGGAGCTCCATTTCTCCAGTAACATGTTCAATCATAAACTGGTATTAAAGAAGCTTCTTTATGGATACAGCAGGTGATCGTATTCCAGGACTTTTAGTGGGTGAGCACCTATTGATGGGTCACTTCCAGTGAGTATTCTTTGACTAAGTTTCCTCTAGGGAGGATTCAATCTCATGGCTTTATCACTCTGTCTGTCCCAAGTGTATAAGCCTTTTGGATTGACTCTGTTTTCTGGGAAGGAAGGGAAAAGTTTCTATTTTCTCCCATCCCTGCCTACCTTCTTTGGGGATAAGGACAGAACATAGAATGTACATACAATGCCCCTCCCTTCCTCCCTCTCCCTCTCCCTCTCCCTCTCCCTCTCCCTCTCTCTCTCTCTCTCTCTCTCTCTCTCTCTCTCTCTCTCTCTCTCTTTCTCTGTCATAGTTCCTCTGTGCTCTCCCAGTATCGCAGTGTAGGTGTACACTGGGTGTAATTTCCTATTCCTCCTTGGTTCTTTCAATGGCTTCAGATGACACCTTTTTTGTTCCCATTAGCTTGGTCTTTCTTCATCCTCTTCATGTTATGGCTTATGAATTCATTCTCTTGGATGAGTCCTTGTTCCTTTCTGTTTCATTGCTTTGATATTTTGGACACATATACTTCCAGTCACCTGCCCCTGGTCCATACATACACATCTTCAGTTACATGCATGCTAACCTAACTCAGGTGTTCTTTTATTAGGAAGGAGGAGTGGCTATGTTTATGTAATGTTTTCTAGGTGTCCTTATAGTTATATGATAAAGTCAATTCATTTCTTATATCAGACAAAAGAGGAAGTTCCAGATCCCCTGTGTCTTAGTAACTGTTCTATTGCTGTGAAGAGACACCATAACCATGGCGGCTCTTATAAAATAAAACATTTAATTGGCAACTTACTTACAGTTTCTGACGTTTTGTCCATATCATGGTGGCATGCAGGGAGACATGGTGCTGGAGAAGTAGCTGAGAGTCCTATATCCAGATCTACAGTCAGAAAGTAAAAAAAGCCACTGAACCGGGCTGGGGCTTTTGAAAACCTCAAAGCTCATCTCTGATGAGATACTTTCTCTAACAAGGCCACCCTCCTAAGCCTTTCAAATAGTGTCACTTCCTGATGATCAAGCATTTAAATCTATGAACCCATAGGGCCATTCTTATTCAGTCACCACATTTAGTGTAGGATCTTCTGATTTTGAAGGATTATTTTACATAATCTATGTCCTAGGTTGTAAAGGGAGCATAGTGATTCTCTTCCAGCCAAAGGGGGAGGGAGAAATGGGGGACATTGTATGTCTTTCTTTTTGGAAACTCACTTGATCATTCCAAATCCTTACAGAAAATAAATTGATGCTATATGCCTGAAATAGACAGTTATATTTTTGTTATGTGAAAGAATACATTTTTTTTAAAGGCAAAACTTGACTTCTCCAGATTTAGATTCCTTATGGGCTTCTGACCTTTGCCTGTCAGGAAATTTGAGTCTTTGCCTTAAGGTATAGCTGGAAGTGGTGGTAGGATTTAACCCTAATTCCTGGGAAGCTTACAGTTGATTCTTAGAAACCAAAGTAGCTCCTGAGTTGAGCAGTGCATGCTAATGCTGGTTCTCAGTCTATTGATTTGCCTCTCAGAGCTATTCCACCTCTCTCTCTCTCTCTCTCTCTCTCTCTCTCTCTCTCTCTCTCTCTC
>CAJQZJ010000594.1:491264-514727 GCA_907164525.1 Lophiomys imhausi
TCTCTCTCTCTCTCTCTCTCTCTCTCTCTCTCTCTCTCTCTCTCTCTGTCCTGTGTAGCCCTGCCTATCCTGGAATTCACTCTGTAGACCAGGCTGGCCTTGAACTCACAGTGATCCACCTGCCTCTGCCTCCTAGTACTTGGCCAGCAATTACAGATGGCTGTGAAATTCCATGTGAGTGCTGGGATTTGAACCAGGGTCCTTTGGAAGAGCAGCCAGTGCTCTTAACCGCTAAGCCATCTCTCCAGCCCCCCCCCCCCACTTTTCTCTCTCTTTTTTAACTCAAACCTGATGTGATGTCTAATCTTTGTTGTCAATGTGATTGCATCTGGAAACAACTAAAACCCAAGATTCTGGACACTCCAATGGAGGGATTTTCTTACTTGAAGCAGGAAGACCCATCTTAAATCTGGCCCCCACCTTCTGCTGGTAGTTTTTCCTGCTGGCCTTCACATTCACTGGCAAGTTCATCTATTGTATTCCTAAGCCATTCATTTTGTGGTTTTAAAATGCAATTCTTTGGGATTCAAGTGTAGACTGAGAGCTGGCAGCTCTGTACAGTCTCCCTGGGATTCCAGCACTATTATTGGGACTGCAGAGACATCCAGTCTCGGGCACTGAGCAACTACTGGAAAACTGGCCTTTCCATTGCACACATGCAAATACATATATTATATTACATTATATGATATATATTATATTATATCGATTTTGTTTATTTAGAGAATTATGGCTACAACCAGTAAATAGGAAAAATGTTTAAAAGTATATAATTATAAAAATATTTTTAATGAAAGATTATTTCTGTATGGTAAGTGTTTGTTCAAAATTACAATGAACTTGATTTTTCCAAGGAAAGATAAAGACAAAACTAGGAAGCCTAAGAAAGTCATGGAAGGTCTTAATAAGTTACATAAGAAATATAAATAATAAGACAGATGATATGTATAATACTAAATTGTCTAAGGTCAAAACTGAACATGTTAATATCAAAGTTCTATTTAAATCAGTATAGTTCTCTTATTAATCCACTATTGGTAACATTTACAAGGATTTTTTTAACTGTATCTAATCAAGATAACTGTTTAAAAACTATTTCATAACAAAATCAGGATTTACTTTAAATGTTTGGTTTTATTTAAGCTTTATCTAAATGTTACACTAAAGTTGAAAGTGCAAGATTGATGTAACTAACTTCCTGGCTGTTGAGTAAGCATACTTGGAGGGCAGTAGTAGTTTGAATAAGGATATCCTCTGTAGATCAGATGTTTGAACACTTGGTCTCCAGCTGGCGGTGCTTTTGGGGAAGTTTAGGAGTGGTAACCTTGTGAGAGGAAGTGTGTTACTATACACTGGAGATGGGATTTGAGCGTGTAAAGATTCCATGGCACTCTTTCTTCCATACTTGCAGTTGGAGATGTGAATGCTCACCTTCCTGCTCCTGCTGCCGTGCCTGGCAACTGCTGCCATGCTGTCCTTATCATTATAGACAAACTGCTGGGCCATAAGCTAAATAATCTTTTTTTTTCTTTAAGTTGCCACAATCATGGTGTTTTACACAGAAACATAAAAGCTATTAATACAGACGTTGACACCACAGAGTAGACTGTCACTCTAATAACCTGATCATGTTGGATTTTGGGGGAATATGGAAATTTTGGAATTCTGAACTAAAAAAAGCAGTCGAATGCTATAAGCAGGGCTTAATGGGCCATCCTATCATGAACCAGAAAGACAGTAAAGCTGGGAGCAGTATGGGCTATTAAGGCCCTGTTCAAGAGGTTTCAGAAAGGAACAATATCAGCAGCAGAGCTAGAGACAGTTCTTGTGAGATTTTTCAAACAATTTGGCTGCCATTTGCCCCAATCCTAAAAATTGTCTGAAGATAAATTTAAAAGTAACACACTATTTTTTTTTTGATGGAGGCAATTTCAAGAAAACATAATATTTAGTCTGTGGCATGGTTATTATTATTCATCAATCAAAAAGAACAAGCAGGGAAAAAAAGAAATACAAATGTAGTTTTCAAGAGAAAGAGATCACTACTAAACTAAATGTTGCAGGCAAGGTCTGAGCATAAAGAGACAAGGAAATAAGTGACATTAAGAAGAGTGCTGCTGGGGCTGAAGAGATGGCTCAGTGGTTAAGAACACTGCTGCTCGTCCAAAGGATTGGAATTCAATTCCCAGTACCCACATGGCAGCTCACAAACTGTCTGTAACTCTGACACCCTCACATAGATATATATATATATATATATATATATACAGGCAAAAGACCCATGCACATAAAATTAAAAATGAACAAACAAACAAATAAATAAATAAATAAATAAATAGAAGAGTGACCCGACCCGCGGGTCCTAGTAATTCGTGGGGGTGAGGAGGACCGCAACCTGAAAAAAGAACGGGCGAGAGAGGGAAAGAACTCAAGGAAGCAATTGCTTGTCAAGAGCCGTGTATTTGAGCGCAAAGCGCCTTTTTATAATATGCTTTACAAGGGGAGGAGGTGAGAAGGGCCAGGTGGTGGGAAAGTACAGAATCTTCTTGGCCTGTGCCCTGGACATTGTATGATCTACCTACTTTTCTCAGAAGACACAGTACACTGCTTTGAATCCATCTGTAACTGCCAACCCATTTTTCTTCAGAAGACACGGTACACTGCTTTGAATCAATCTGTAACTGCCAACCCGGAACTTTGCAATTGCCAGGCAGTATGAAGCTGCAGGGGACATTGTGCAGGTGGGGAAAGGTAGGGGGTGAGGGTGAGAGGCGAAGGTCTTGGCTTCTGACATCTCCCCCTTCTCTGTTTGGATGGAGAGGGCATCTTGTGATCAATCCTAACTACGTGAATTTAGAATTTTGAAGGTCTAATTGTGGGAGGTCTCGAACAAGTTCACAACCACAAGACATTGGTGTGAGGCGAGTCACGCCGATGGTCAAAGGCTTTAGGCTGATGATGATAGGCAACGTCACGGGACCCTGAGGTGGGTGAGGGCCCTGTCTTAGGCTATGTAGGCTGCACCCACTCCCAGCACCACACACTCCTTTTTGGCTGCATTGGGTGGGCCCCTGGAAAGTGGACCTACTATAATCCCGTCATCGGGCTAACTCACAGCCATCCTAATCCCTTTGTGAATGCCCAGGTTATCAGCTGTTTGTCAGCTTGGGGTGTAATATTGTCATAAAGGAAGATTTCCCGAAATAGAGGGCCATATCAAAGGCAGGTTTTCGTTTAGGAAAAAGGCCAATTTTTTGTTGGAGTGATCAAGAGGCCAGGCTCCCTAGCGAGAGAAGCGAGGGCAGAGCCAGGCATACCATGAATCCTTCTTGAGGGTGTGGAAGTCTAAGGGTTGGCTGTAGGGGGAAGCAGGGCGGCTGGCAGCTGTGCCAGTCTCTGGCAGAATCACTTCAGGATCTTCTTTAGACTTTAGTTGATGGTAATGAATTTCGACCGGCTTCTTGATGGCAGAATCAACCTGGTTCTTAACAAAACTTGTGAGACGGTTAAAAGCCCAAGGGCCAAACGAGAGAAGCAAGAAAATGCCAACAAGGGGTCCTAGTAAACTAGGCAACAGGGTGGTGAGCCAAGAAGAGGTAGAGAACCAATTTTGATACCATGACTCTTGTTGTTCTCTGGCTCTTTTTCTTTCTTCTAAACTCTTTTTGACCTTATCCAGACTATTTTGAACAAGGCCTGTCTTATCGGAGTAAAAGCAACATTCTTCTCTGAGGGCCACGCAGAGACCCCCTTCCTTAAGGAAGACAAGGTCAAGTCCTCTCCTGTTCTGTAACACTACCTCAGAAAGAGAAGCCACAGAATCCTTAAGGTCTTGTATTCCTTCCCTCAAATTATTTAAGTCTTTGTCAATGAGGGATTGGAGATGAGCATAGTGATTATTGGAAGTCACCAAGGAAGCGATACCTGTGCCTGCTCTGATAAAACTGATTCCTAGTACAACAGACAAGGTGAGGGCAGTCAGGGGTTCTCTCTTGGTTCTCAGAGAGGGTCCTCGATCTATGAAGGTGAGGAAGGATTCTGGGTCATGAATGAGAAAATGTGGGAGAATGGTAACAACTACACAGTAATCTCTGGAAGATAAAAAGGCAGGAATGTGTATATGAGGGGTCAAGCCAGAAGCACAGGCAAAATATGTACCGTTGGGTCCCAGGGTAAATTGAAAGGTGTCATTAAGGATCAGTGTCTGATTGCACACCGGAATCAAGTCCCTAGGGGGGAGCATGGAGGGTCCTAGGAGGCAGAGGCCTATTCCTGAAATGGAGCTAAGGGTAAGACCTCCTTCAGGTGAAGAACTCCCAAGGAGTCTGTTACTATCATTGGTAAAGGTGGGAGGGGAGAGGATAGCTATTCCCTCGTAGAAGGGAGGAGTAGGTGAAAAGCAAATCCAGCATTCTTGATAATTAGGATTGCTGGTGTTGTGGATAGCTTCAAGAGAAGCATTTACCAAGGAAAAAATGAGGTCAGCAGAACTAAGAGGGCCCTTAGTAACAGTGGGCTGAAATATGGTAGTCAAAGGTATCAAGGGAGAGGATGAGGGCAAGGCACCAGGGGCGGTGACCGTGGGTTTGGAGGCTTTGGGGGCTGGATTGAGAGGCTTTGAAGGTTGTTGTAAAACAGGATTGGGACCTACAGTGGCAATATTTTTATTGGGGATGGTCTTAAGAAGCTTTATTGTAACGGTGAGCCCTGGGTCTGAGAAGCCAAGTGACCAACTAGTGCACTCTCTCAAACGCAAGCCCCATGTGAATCCTTTGGTCGTCCAATCCTTTGTCTTCCCCTTCTCAGTAAAGGAAATAGGGTGGGGGGAACACCACTTATTTCCATATTGGGATTTTATAGGGTCAGGCGTGGTTGCACTTAATTTATTTTGTAAATACTTAGGAAGAAATTTTCTCCGTAGGGTAATATAATCCCAGGAGGAGGTGGGCTTCCAATATTTATCCTCCGTGGTCTCACAGCCCCAGGATGCGCAGTAAAAGTCAGAAAGATAGCCGCATCTGTAGTTCTGGGAGCGATCTCTGTGAGTGGGGCTAGGGCATGCATAAAGGCCAGATGCATCATCGGCCAAAGAGGCTCTTTTAATATGAGAATTACAGCCTGCTAGGTGGCCATCATAATTGGGGTCTGTAGTATTAACTGGCTTCTCCTGGGGCCAAAAATGAGAGGGGGTTCCCCAATCGGCACTGGCTCCCAGAGCGAGGGCGCAAAGGTCTACCTCTAGAGGGGGCCATGAAGGCTGGGCTCCAAGCAAGGAGCTGGAATTAACAATGTCTCCCATTTGGTTGATTATGACCCAAGTAAAATTATAAATCTGGTATGGGGAGCGTTGGGGGGTGGTACTCACAGGCAGGTAAATCCAGAGCGTGAACAGGAGGAGCAAGGTGACTGAATGCATTTTTCTGAAAGGAAGCACAGTTAAGGACCATTCATTCTCAGGGGGTGACCCTGAGGTGGAGTTAGCCAATTTTACCAGTCTTTCTGGCAGCCATCTGGCATTTTGTTCCTTGGAATCATATATGCATGCATGTCCTTTCCCCCAGATGAGGACTGGGTCGGGACCATTCCATTTGTGTGTTAATGGATCTTTCCACATGGCTTTGGCATAGGAGTCTGCTGTATTGGGGTGCCAGAATCTGTCTGCTGCAGACTTTCCTCTTTCATCAAGGGTTAAAAAATTGAGAACGAACAGTGCATGACTTAGTAAAGTTTTATGATTTCCCTTTGGGGGGTACAAGATCCCTCCTGAGTGTTGTAATTTCAAGAGCATATTTTTTAAGGTCTGATGTGCCCTTTCTACAATGCCCTGTCCTTGGGGGTTATATGGGATACCAGTGACATGTTTAATATTAAGCTGGGCACAAAACTGCTTGAAGGAGGCGCTGGTATACCCAGGGCCATTGTCAGTCTTGAGCATTTTAGGTATGGGCATAAAGGCAAGGCAAGAAATCATATGAATAACATTTTTGGTAGCTTCACCAGTTTGAAGTGAAGCGCAGAGAAAGCCACTAAAAGTATCAATAGAAACATGTATATATTTAAGCTTGCCAAAAGGGGCAAAGTGAGTAACATCCATTTGCCATATTTCTCCTTGAGTGAGGCCACGAGGATTTACCCCCACATGTAACTCGGGTAGGAGGGTGAGACATCCTTGACACTGACACACTATCTGGCGTGCCTGTTCCCGGGTAATAAAGAATATCTGTCGGAGGGTCTGGGCGTTGAGATGATGTAATTGGTGGGCCATTTGTGCTTGTTGTATAGGGTCAAAGGGTAGGGCCAAGGTCACCAGGCTGGATGGGGACCCTCGGGTAGCTGTGTCAACGAGGTCATTTTCCTCGCTCAGAGGTCCAGGAAGACCAGAGTGGGCACGTATGTGACCCACAAAGAATGGGTGGGATCTAGCTAGAATAATCTTTTAAAGCTCAACAAAGAGGGGGAAAGCATTGGTAGATGGCCGTATAAAGGGAACGGTCTCTAACAGAGGCACTGATTGAGCCACATATGTACCATCAGTGAAAAGATTAAAAGTGCAATCTGGGAAAGTCTTAAAGACCTGAATAACAGCAACCAATTCCACCAACTATGCTGAGGAAAATTTGGTCTGAAATCTAGAGACCTGTCCACCTATGCTAAAGGCTGCGACCCCAGAGGAGGACCCATCTGTAAAGATCAGTGGCGCTTGAGGAATGGGGGAGTACTTTGTCGCTTTAGGGAAGACCACCGCTTGATGTTCAAGAAACTGTATGAGCTTATCGGAGGGATAGTGGTTGTCTATCTTTCCCTGAAATGAAATACAGCTAATGGCCCATTCGTCTGAAGTCTGAAGTAACCATCGGACTTGGGCGGCATCATAGGGGACGATGATAAGGTCAGGGTCTTTACCAAAGAGTCTCAGGGAATTTTCTCTTCCCATCCTTATAATTTGTGTCACTAAGGAGGGGTAGACAGGTAGTATTTTAGGAGGGGTGGTGGGCAAGTGAAGCCAATATAAAGGTTTAGTCTGCCACAACAGTCCTGTGGGGGCAAACACAGTGGGAAGGACCAATAGCCATAAGGAGGAGGTTGGAGAATAATAGGTAACAGTCTGTTGTTGAATGGCTTTTTCCACGAGCTTAAGGGCAGAAGTGGCTTCAGGGGTTAAGGTGCGGGGGGAGGAGGGGTCAGAGTCTCCTCGAAGAATGTCAAATAGAGGATTGAGCTCTCCAGTTGTTAATTTTAAATAGGGGCGTATGTAGGGGTTAGATAAATTAGATTTAGAAAATACATAGGAGTTTCTGATACTGTCTCTTAATTTGGGGCCTGAAGAGCATTATCAGCATGAAGTCAGGAAAAACAGGAAAGACTTAATAGACTGAAAAACAAGGTTGAAGTCAGGAAAAACAGGAAAGACTCAATAGACTGAAAAACAAGGTTGAAGTCAGGAAAAACAGGAAAGACTCAATAGACTTGAAGAAACAAAGTATCTGGCCTGACATTGTTTTCAGCTGCTAAGTGGGCGGAGCCCAAATTAAGCTGAAACAGAGTTCCTCCTATTTGAGGACAGTGCATGGAGCCCAGAAGAAGAAGAGGCCCCTGATGCTAGAGAGCTCCAAGAGTCCTGCTGAAAAAAGGGCTGGCCATTGATGGCCAGCTCTCTCCCTGAAGCAGAAAGAAGCCGGTGAGCAAAGAACGCCTGAGCAAGACACCAAAAGGCCAAGGACTGGACCCATGTGGCTCAGCTTTTGCCTGGAGGGGTTTGATCTGTCCGATCAGTGGCCTAGGGGAAACTGTGCCTGGCTTTAAGGACTGAGGCAGAGCAGCTGAGTTCCTGATTCAAAAGAATTAAGTTGGCCTGCAGACGGCTGGTGTCTCCCACAGAGAAGAAAGCATGAAGCCTTATTTAAGGTGAGACTACAATAACCAACTTACCCTGACGAACCTGCATCTGAGAGATCCAGAAAAAGGACTGCTAAGTGCGTTCAAGAATCTACAACAAAGACTGTGTTCCTGACGACTGAGGACCTGCCCCAGAGACTGTATCATTCTAAAAGGTTATGAAAGTAGTTGTTATAATTATCAATAGGTTTAGTGGATAGGTTAAAGGGGTTGTAGGAATTTATAGGATTAATAGTTAAGAAATTGTTGGTGTTTGTTATAAGTGAATTTAGTAATAAATAAATAAGTGATAAACAATAATTTAAAAGTTCGGTTACAGGCGTAACCAATTTATGTCCCCCAAGAGGCATTGAATATCATTGAGTGTTTGTAAGGAATCATTTCTGAGTTCAATTTTTTGAGAGAGGACCTTAGAGGGGTGAAGTTCAAAGCCCAGGAATAAGTATGGGGGCTGTAGCTGGACCTTCTCGGGAGCAATCTGCAACCCGAGGTCTTGAAGGGCAGTTACCAACTCCTGGCCAACCCTGAGTAAGGTGGTCTCATCAGGGCCGGCCAAAAGGATGTTGTCCATATAGTGGATGATATACAACTCAGGGTAGTTAAGGCGAAAAGGGTTGATGGCCTGCGCCACAAATTTTTGACAAAGGGTGGGATTGTTGGCCATCCCTTGAGGCAGGACCCTCCACTCAAATCATGGAGATGGCCCAATGCAATTAACAATGGGGAGGCTAAAGGCAAAGCGCTTTCTATCTTCTGGATGTAAGGGAATACAGAAAAAAACAATCTTTTAAGTCAATAACCATCTTGTTGTAACCCTTAGGTATTGCCACGGGGGAGGGGAGGCCAGGCTGGAGAGCTCCCATTGGGACCATAGTCTTGTTGATTTCTCTGAGGTCCTGGAGCAGTCTCCATCTACCCCCTTTCTTTTGTATCACAAAAATGGGTGTATTCCAAGAGGAGGTGGAGGGTTCAATGTGGCCAGCATCTAATTGTTCCTGCACTAACTGCATGGCTGCTGAAAGTTTATGTTGGGGGAGGGGCCATTGGTCAATCCAGACAGGGGAATCTGACTTCCAGGTGATTTTATCTGCCTGGCGTGCAGGAAGAGCAATGGCCCTTAAGAAAAATTTGAATCATAACCTAGTGCTGAGCGTGAGGTTTTTGGTGTAACAGCAGTTGGGGTGGGGATCCCTTGGTTGTTTTTGCCCAAGCCTTGTCCAGGGATGAACCCCTGATCCAGCATCTGGTGGGTAACAGCCATAGAGGGGCTAAACATAAGGACTCCCATTTGACTCCATACATCTCGACCCCATAAGTTTATAGGGAGGCCAGGTACAATGAATGGCCTAACATGTCCAGTATTACCCTCAGGATCCTCCCAAGTTAGCAATTGGGAGCTTTGAAGGGTGTTGGTGGACTGGCCAATGCCTTGGAGGTGGGTTAAAGAAGGCTGACAGGGCCAAGGAGGGAGCTAGGAGGCCTGTGAGATAACTGTGGAGTCCGCTCCTGAATCAAGAATGCCCTCAAAGGTTTTGCCATTGAGTTTAAGTTTTAGCTGTGGGCGTTCTTGTGAGAGTTTTTGGACCCAATAGACATCAGAGGACCTTGGGGTGGAGGCACCCCGGGATGGGCCCAAGGGGGGGTGTTAAGGTGTCCAGTGGAAGGAGGAGGGCCTGTGCAAGGCGTTGTCCCCGGCGGATGTGAAGAGGCCCTCTGGAGCTAGTGGCCAACACTTTGATTTCCCCAGAGTAATTGTTATCAACAATCGAAGGGAAGATGGTAATGCCTTGGAGTGTGGCAGACGCTCTGCCCAAGATAAGATAGTAAATCTGGGGTGGGGGGGGGCCCAAAGACACCAGTAGGGATTATCTGAACTCCTCTTTCAGATTCTAATATTGTATCAGAGGAGGCACAGAGGTCCAATCCTGCACTCCCTGGGGTAGCCCTATGGAGGGCTGAGGTTGGTTTGGGAGTTGTTGATGGAGGGTTTGGTGTGGCCCTGTCTGGCTGTTCCCCTAGGCCGGCAGGAAGGAAACTGGCTGAGGGGCCTGGGGCTGGCCCCGCATCCCGTTTCCCAGAAGGGGAGGGAGGGGATTGTCCAGAATATCAGTTTTGGAGCGGCAGGAATTAGCCCAGTGTTTGCCTCGCTTGCAGCGAGGGCAAGGGGTCGTTGGAGGTGGACGCTCTACCCTTAGCTGAGGGTGGGGTAGAGTTATAAGTTTACCTTGAGGGCACTGTTTAACAAAATGACCCAGTTGACCACATTTGAAACAGGCGGACCTGGTGGCCCCACCACTAGTGGCTGCTCCCATAGCCAGATGTATGGCTTGTGAGAACTTTTGGGCAAAGGGATCTACATCTCTGCAGATACGGATCATTTCATTCAAGCCTTTATCTTTATATTTTCCTCGAAGGGCAGCCCTACAGGCAGAATTAGCATTTTCATAAGCAAGTTGTTGGAGAAGTTTATTTTCTCCCTGGCCCGGTCCCAAGGACCTCTCAGCTGCCTCTAGGAGGTGAGCAACAAAATCTGAAAACTCTTCTTGATTGCCTTGAGTAATCTTAGTCAAGGGAGAAAGAACAGAGCCTTTTATGGGAATGGCTCTCCAGGCACTCATGGCTGCCGAAGAGGACTGAGCTAAGAGACCCAGAGAAAATTTTTTTTGTATTTGGTTAGAGGCATATTTTCCTCGACCTAGGAGCTTATCAAGCGTCCATCTGTTGGAGGGCGAGCGTGTGCTCGAGAGATTGGCTTGTGACTGAGACCTGCAGCGGTCGGCCCAGTCAGCCTGCCAAGAAAGGAACTGTCCCTGAGTCAGGACTGACTGGGCGACAGTGAGCCATTCATTGGGAGTTAAGTATTCGCCTCCACCGAGACTCTCAAGGAGGGAGAGAGTGAAGGGGGCATTGGGAGCCATAATTTCTAACGCCTGAATTTAACTTTTCAAGATTTTTAAAACGGAGTTTTTTAAAGACTGTGGGGTTACTTGTATCTTCATTATCGCTTTCATTGTCAATTTCTGAATTGGGCTCGTCCTCAGAGGAATCGGCCTCAGTCTCGGGCTGGGGACGGGATGTTCGAGAGGGCTTGTGAGAGGGACGAGAAGAGGAAGCAGGCACAAGGCGGGAAGGGGGGTTGCGACAGGCATGGAGGAGGGGGGACGCCGAGCACTGGACCAAGTGGCTGGGGGAGGCGGTGGAGTCTGTCGGGACTCGGAATCAGAAGCTGCAGGTGCCTGCGAGGGAGGGACCTGTGACTGGGTGAGTGGAAAGGCTAGGTGGAGGGAATCTGGAGGAGGGGCAGAGGAAGAACAAAGGACCAAGAGACGCGAAACTTGTTTTTGGAGGTGAAGGATGTCCGTCAGTTCACGAACCTGAGAAGCAAGGCAGTCTCGCATATCGGAAAGAGAGTTAGGCAAGGTGATAGGGAAGGTTGGAAAGGCAGAAGGCGCTGTGAGAGGAGGCCAGTCAGGATTGTGATAGCGGGTGGCTTCATCCTCAAGGGAGGTGGCATCACCAGGGCCCAAAGGCTCTGGGTCAGGGAGAGCGGCCAGAGCTGTCGGCTGAGAGGGTGGCAGAGGAGAAGAAGAATGTTGTTTAATAGGAAGGCAGGGAGGACAGAGGGAAGCAGATTTTTGAAGGACAGGGTTGCAAAGGTGAGTGGAGGAGGGAGTCAGCGGATCGGAGACAGCTGGAGAATCAAAAGGAGGAGGCTCGAGAGAAGGCAAATCTGGATAAAGGCGAGGCGGATCAGAAGGAGGGGAGTCCTCTTCAGGGGGGATGTCTATAAGAGTGAAAGGAATGGAGGCCTGCGATGGAGACCGAGAGGGTTGACGAGATGGGCAGGTAGAATTAGGCCGAGACTGTGACAAACAGTATTCAGCAACAGACAAAAGCTGTCGTTTGCCTATATCTTTGTCTGCATCTTCAATAATGTCCCTAATAATACCCCAGAAAGAGAAAATTGTCGCGGGAAGAGGAGTATTATCTTCATTTTTAATTATTTCATTTAATTCACGGCCTACCTTTTGCCACTTTTTGGGATGGATGGTAGGACCATCTATTATAAACCACGGACAGTTTTTATCAATAAACACAAAGAAATTTATAAGATCCTTCTTTTTAACCCTTATTCCTCTCTCTCTGAGTGTATGTTTGAGGTCCTTAACAAAGTAAGCCTCCTTATACAGAGAATGGCCCATTCCTATGGGACGGAAATGAAAAATAGACTCACTCGAGGACAACAGGTCACGGGTGATGATCGCTGTCTCGCTCAATCTTAATGTCATGTGCAGGCTTCGTCGAGAGTCCTTCCGGAGGGGTCCGTGCCTCGAGCCCCACGTTGGGCGCCATGTGACCCGACCCGCGGGTCCTAGTAATTCGTGGGGGCAAGGAGGACCGCAACCTGAAAAAAGAATGGGCGAGAAAGGGAAAGGACTCAAGGAAGCAATTGCTTGTCAAGAGCCGTGTATTTGAGCGCAAAGCGCCTTTTTATAATATGCTTTACAAGGGGAGGAAGTGAGAGGGGCCAGGTGGTGGGAAAGTACAGAATCTTCTTGGCCTGTGCCCTGGACATTGTATGATCTCCCTACTTTTCTCAGAAGACACGGTACACTGCTTTGAATCCATCTGTAACTGCCAACCCATTTTTCTTCAGAAGACACGGTACACTGCTTTGAATCAATCTGTAACTGCCAACCCGGAACTTTGCAATTGCCAGGCAGTATGAAGCTACAGGGGACATTGTGCAGGTGGGGAAAGGTAGGGGGTGAGGGTGAGAGGCGAGGGTCTTGGCTTCTGACAGAAGAGGACCTTGATCTGTCCTGGAACAAAAAGAAGGCTGCCTCAATGCAAGATCTCACCCAGCTAAGCATCCAACTTTTGAAAAAAAAAGGCTCCTAGAAAGCAACTGCAAACAAAAGTTGCTACTAATGTGGATGAGGGAGTGAAGGTCCATCCCTAACTGATAATAGAACTTGGTAATGCCATCCACTAAAAGCAGTGGGTAATAGATTTTTCCTTCTTGGTTTCAGAGGGCTGCTGAGGCTAAGCAGCATGCATCAGTAGAGTCTCTTTGAAAGCCCCGAGAAACCAAAATGCCTTGAGAGGCCATTTTGCCAAAATATAAAAATGAAGCCTGGGCTGGAGACCCATGTCTATTGGTGATCCTAAGATGTTGGGAGATATAAGAGCCATAAGATATCTGCCAAGGAGAGCTCTATATAGGGAATGAAAGCACTCCAAGAGAGATAGATGTTACAGGCAAAACAGCTAAAGGAGTGGAGCCATGTAAGCCTCTTGACAGCAGACATAAAGTTATAGGATTTGGTATATTGCCCTTGTGTTCATTCTCTCTTAGGTTTAGTATTATGCCACAATCTCTCCTTTTTTTGGAATATAAATGTATATTATGTGCAATATATGTTGGAAGTACATAATTTGCTTTTTGGTTTTTCAGGGGTTAAAATTAAGATATTTCCTTGAGTCTCAGAAGAGACCTTGGATTTTTAAAAAGTGTTGAGATTGAGTAAGAGACTATGGGGACTTTTGAAGTTGAACTAAATGTATTTTACATTATGATGTGGCTACAAGTCTATTTGCCCAGGAAGTGGAATACAGTGGTTTGAATAGGAGTGTCCTCCACAGGCTCAGATGTTTGGACATTCATTCCTCAGTTGCTGGATCTGTTTGGGGAATTTTAGTATGTTTGGAGCTATGTCATTGGAGAATTTGAATGTTTAAAAACTCCATGTTCCTCATGGTTCATTCTCTCTGCTTTATGCTTGCAGTTCAAAATGTGAAGTCTCAGCTTCCTGCTCCTGCTTCTATTCTGTCATCACCCTTGTGGACTCTTAACTTTTTTTTCTATTGCTGTGAAAACACACCATAATCAAGGCAACTAATAAAAGAGTTTATTGGGTGTACACACAGTGTTATTGTGCATTGTATAAAGATTCAAATGCTAATTTCTGTGCTCCCATATTTCATAATCCTTATTCTGAGAATCTCCTGTCTCAATGCTGTGTAAACATTGCTCCCTAATTATTCCCTGATATGTCAATAAAGAAGCTGACCAGCCAATGACTGAACAGGAGAAAGAGTAGGACTAGACTTCCTGCCAGCCAGAGGAGGGGAAGAGAGAGACAGGAAGTGGGGTTTCAGATGTAAGGAGAGGTCCAAGAGACATTATGAGAAAAGAGCTAAAGCAAACAAAGCTGTAAAATGCAAGTGTTGTGGGGGTTTGGGTTGGGAGGTAGCCAAATTATTTTAGAGATTAATACTGTTCTGTTGTTGTGCCTTAAAGCTACTAAATAAATATAATAGTCCAGTATCAATTATTTGGGAGCTAGTTGCATTAAGAAAAAGCTGCTACACACTTTTAAATCAGCACTAACATTCCTGCAGCAGATGGGAATAAATACAGAGACCCACAACCAGATATTATGCAAAGATTGAGAGACCTCATTCCTAAACAAGGTGTCTCCATCAATCTCAGGGCTTAGAGAACCCCATGGAATAGGAGGCAGAAAGAATTTTAGAGCCAGAGAGGATGGAGGACATCAAGAAAACAAGGTCCTCTAAATCAACAGGATCTGCACACATTTGAACTCACAGCGACTGAGGCAGCATGCACAGGGCCTGCAGGGGTCTGCACCAGGTGGGCTGAAAAGAGGAGAGAACACATCACCCATGCCCCCCCCCATCCCTAACCCAGAATCAATCTCTAATTGATAACCACTTCAAAATTAAAATTTAGTTTTTTTCCAAGGAAGTTCACTGGGGAAACAAACTACTCTTTAAGGGTAGACTGTTCGATCAACAATTGATCTCCAACAAAACAACAAAAAACAAACTCAGTGGCATCTTTGGAGGTTCCTTGTCTCATTATGTTGTGCTAGAACTTTTAATTTTTTAGTTTTTAAAAATTGCATTTTATATATATATACATATATATACATATGTGTGTGTATGTATGTATGTATGTTTGTGTGTGTGTGTGTGTGTGTGTGTGTGTGTGTGTGTGTGTGTGTGTATGGCTACCAGTTTAGTGTTTTTATAGGATTTCTGAGTATGTGATAGAATGGATCTCTGTGTCTATATACATTTTTTGTGTCTTTTCTTGGTTTCTTTTCCTTGTGGTTTGTTGTTTTGTCTTATTCTGATCTGTTAGTTTTGTTTTCTCTTATTATATGTTATTTTATTATTATTCCTTAGTGGTCTGTTTGTTCTCTAATAGGGTGGTGGATCTTGATGGGAGGGAAATGGGGAGAAGCTGAAATCAAGATATATTATATAACATAAAAAATCTATTTTCAGTAAAAGAGAAAAGATTAATATACTGGTTAGTTTTTATTGTCAACTTGACACAAACTATAGTCACCTTGGAAGTATGAATAAAAATGCAAATTTGCCTGTACAGATTGGCTTGTGGCATATGCGGGCCATTGGATTGATTGCTGGCTGATGTAGGAGGGCCTTCACCCCCATTTGAAGTATCATCTAGATGCAGGTGGCCTGGGTTGTATAAAAGGTTAGCTCAGCAAGCCTGGGAACAAATCAGTAAGCAGCATTCCTCTATGGCTTCTGTTTCAAACTCTTACCTTAAGTTCCAGCCCAGGCTTCCCTCAGTGATAGACTGTAATCTGTCAAATGAAGTAAACCCTTTCATATCCAAGTTGCTTTTGGTCATTGTGTTTATCACAGGAACAGAAAACAAATTCAAATTAGTATGCCTCCGTCTCTCTCCTTCTCTCTCTGATTAGTACAAGAAATCCTACACCCTAGAAATTAGGCCTAAGTTCATATAAGCTATTATATGGACAATCATTTCTCAATCTGATTTTTGTTCTTGACAAGAAACTGCTCCATGTATGCAAGACACCATGCCTTGGCTCAATTTCAACACTGCCTCTGAACCGCAATGCTGGGGTCAGAGGCCATGGATTCAAGAAAGGATTTCTGCTTCCTTATTTGTTCTCTTCCTTCAAATGAACATCCTGGTTTGCAATCTATATATGAGGACATGACTAAAATGTAGTGGAGGCACCAAGGTATCTCATGATTGGGACAACTGGACTGACCAAATCAAGACCCTCCTCATTGCCACACTTGAAGTTTCTGCCATGAGCCTTACACAAAGTCTGTAGGCCAGCAGTAGGCGGTACCCTGCTTCTGAGGACCTCCTGTTTCTCTAAAACATGCACCTATAAACTGAAAATAAAATTCTTTAACTCATCCTCCTGTGAACAAGAGCTCCTGAAAAGAATATTGATTGTGCCTGGATATGGTGACACATGCCTTTAAACAGAGCCCTTGGGAGGAGGCAAGAGGATCTCTGAGTTCGAGGCCAGCCTGGACTCCAGAACAAGTTCCAGGACAGCCAGGATTACACAGAGAAACCCTGTCTTGAAAAACCAACATCCCCCTTCAAAAAAAAAAGGAAGATTGTTTGCAGGGACTGGTGGACTGATTAGGACTGCAGTACTCTGGGGAAAGTGGAATGCTGTGTGCCCTGAGGCTAATTACTTTGTCTTGGGCTAGTTTTATTAAGCTACCCCCACCTTACCCAACTCTGAGTCAGAACCGTCACCCTGTGACTAAGAGGAAAAAACACTTTGGAATTTATTAACTTAGCAGACTCCTAGCTTCTGGCCTTGAACTTGTTGAGTCAGTCTGTCCGCAAGTGTTGAAACTGGCAGGACAAAATACCCAGACCTATGAAGCTTTTGTGTCAGATCACAAAGCGGAGGAAGCTGTCTTGGAAGTCAGTCACATTAATTACCTAGTTCCTCTCCTTTCCTGCCTACCTACCAGGGAATCTGCCTAATGCCTAGTCTCTCAGCAGCACAACATGGGACTCAGAGAACGATCTAGATCTACTTGTCTCCAGAGGAATCACTTGAAAGTCAGGTACCTGCATGGACCCATTGCATCCAGGCCTTCAGATGTTTTTCCTCAGGTGGATTGTTGAGTTCTTTCTGGAGATACAGATCGCCCCTGGTTTGGTCAACTATTTTGGTTGAACAGTCCATTTTCCTTATTCTGAGCTGCTTAAGGAAGGATCATAATTTGATAGATACATTTTTTGGTCCAATTTAAAAATATTTAAGCATATGTTTGTTTGCCCTGATGCATTTTGGTCTAACATTGAGTTTGGTCCTGTTACTTGCTTGCTTTCAGATCTCTGAAGACATTGTAGATTTTGTTTGCTTTTAGAACTTTGAAAAAATCTTGGTTTCTGTTTTGTTTGTCTTAGTTTTCTTTGTCTTTAATATATTTTGACTTAATATTTATGGTGGGTAGTCTTGGTTATCAACTTGACTACATCTAAAACTAACTGAAACTCAAATGACTGGGCACATCTGCAAGAATTTCTTATTAATTAAATAATTTGAAGTGAAAAGACATACTTCTCATCTGGATATTTATGGTGGGAAAAATCTTTATAAAAATCTTTAATCCAGAGTTTTTGAGAGGGGATGGTCCAGCTTTAATCTGAGCTACCCCTTCTGCGAGCAGCCTATATAAAAAACATGGAAGAATGGAACTCTCTTTCTCTTTCTGTTTCTTCCCTCCCTCACTAGCAAGTTCATTCCTTTATTGTCATTAGAGCCTACTTCTTCAGGATTCTAGCATACACTGAAGACCAGCTGAGACACCTAGCCTTGTAGACTGAACAACTACAGATTCCTGCACCTTCTGTACATAAACAACCATTGTTGAACTAGCTGAACCACAGCCTGTAAGTCATTCTAATAAATTCCCTTTATATATATATATGTTGTGGTTTGTGTAGGAATGGCCCCTATAGACACATGTGTTTGAATGTTTGGCCCATAGGGAATGGCATTATTATGAGGTGTGATCTTGTTGGAGTAGGTCATCTTGTTGGAAGAATTATGCCGCTTTGGGGTCCAGCTTTGAAATAAATCTCATATGCTCAAGGTATGCCCAGTGTGGTACACAGTCTCCTTTTGCTGCCTACAAATCAAGATGCAAAACTCTTAGCTCCTTCTCCAGCACCATGTCTGCCCTGGATGCCACCATGTTTCCCATCATGAAGACTAAACCTCTGAAACTGTAAGCCTGCCCCAATTAAATGTTTTCCTTTATAAGAGTTGCCATCTTCATGGTGTCTCTTCATAGCAATAAAAACCCTAACCAAGAATATATATATATTTGAGAGAGAGATTCATTCTATAAGTATAAGGATGAGTTTTTTAAGTGTCTGGAATAGACTTTCCAATTTGCCAATACCTACAGGCACCAAAGTCTCTCTAAGTACTGAAGCTTCCCCTGGAAGCTTGGAGAATCATGAAAGCCCATGGTATGAACTGTATTATGATTTTTTTGTTTTGTTTTTTTCAAAACAGGGTTTCTCTGTGTAGCCCTGGCTGTCCTGGACTCGCTTTGTAGACCAGGCTGGCCTTGAACTCACAGAGATCTGTCAGCCTCTACCTCCCAAGTGCTGGAATTCAAGGCATGCGCAACCACTCCCAGCAATTACAAACAGCTATGAGCTGTCATGTGAGTGCTGGGATTTGATCTTCCAGGTCCTTAGGAAGAAAAACCAGTGTTCTTAACCACTGAGCCATCTCTCCAGCCCCCTGTATTATAATCTTAAGGAGACAAATGCATATGATTATCCTGATTTACCGATTTGGTGACTCCACATAAAACTTTTGGCAGTTTATGAAAAATAAAAATAATGATGCTGGCCATTGGCCCTAGCATCTCTGGATAAATTAAGAATGAAAAACAATGATCTTTGTGATAAAATTAACCAACTTTTAGCATCTCAAAATATGACGAAAGACAGCAATGAAGTTAGTGTTAAAATTGACCAGCCCCTGATGCGCATAAACATTCTATTGATTTCTAAGTGTGCCCTGAAAGAGAATTTTCTCTCCATCAGTAACAGAAGTTGTAGAAAATCAAACCGAAGCCTTAGTTATAAGGTTGGCTGGATTATAGTAAAAATTCAAGTCCCAGCCTCAAATTGTGTCAGCAGTTAAAGTAAGGGCATTAAAGAATGGGATCCTGTAAGTTGGGATGGGGTGGTAATGGAGGACCCTACTGAAGCTGAGAACTTTGAACCCTCAGATTCTTTGTTTGCTTGCTTTGGTTTTATCAAGACAGGGTTTCTCTGTGTAGTCCTAGCTGTCCTGGAACTCACTCTGTAGACCAGGCTGGCCTTGAATTTATGGATATCGTCTTTCCTCTGTCTTTTGAATGCTGGGATTAAAGGTGTGTACCACCACACCCAACTAATCTCAAATTCCTAAGGGTTTATCCCACCTGACCAAGTAGTCTGTTCACATTCAAGAGAAGATGTACTTAAACTCCTACCCTTTAAAATATTGCCTTTTTTGCCTTTGATGGAGGAAATTAATCCTTCATTGTCTGCCAAACCAGTAGTGACTTTCTCTGGAAGAAAAGTCAGGCAAGACAATACTGATGTCCCTCAGGGCCCACCAATAGTTGCCTCTATAACAGACCTATAACAGAGTTAAGGCTTAAACAAGTTCCTAGAGAGAAAGCAGAAAGTGTAATCTGTGGTTTCCCAGAGGGGAATTCCCAACCAGCAACCTGGTGGCTGGTTGACTACATTGGACCATTTCTTCCATGGAAAGGACAACACTTTGTCCTTACTGGAGTAGGTACTAAATCTGGTTATCAATTTCTCTTTTTTGCACATAATGCTTCTGCCAAAACCATCATATGTGGACTTACAGAATGTTTTATCTACTGTCATGGTATTCAACCCAGTATTGCTTCTTACTAAGCAGCTCACTTCACAGCCTGAGAAATGTGACAGTAGGCCCACCATATGAAATCCACTGGTCTTAACATTTTCCTCACCATCCTGAAGCAGTTGGCCTGACAGAAAGATGGAATGGCCTTTTGAGCCAACAGTTATAGAGCTAAATGGGTAGCAGCAACCTGGAAGTCTGGGGCAGGGTTCTCCAAAAGACAATATATACTTTGAATCAGTGTACAAAATATAGTACAGTTTCTCCCATAGCCAGGATCCATGGGTCTAGGAGTCAAGATGTGGAAAAGGGAACAGTTGCACTCACCATCACCCCTAGTGACCCACTAGGAAATTTTTTGCTTCCTGTTCTCTGTGATATAAAGTTCTGCTAGACTAGAAATTTTGGTTCCAGAGCAAGGAGTGTTCCTGCCAGACAGAGCCCACAACAAACATTCCACTGAACTGGAAGCTCAGCCTTTCCCCTGGTCAATTTGGGCTTCTGTTGCACTTAGACCAACAGGGTAAGGAATGAACAGCAGTGTTAGGAGGGTTTATTGATCCCCATTACCAAGGGGGATTGATTGCTTCTCCACAATGGAGGTAAGAAAGATTGTGTATGGAGTGCAGGAGACCCTTTAAGGAATTTATTGGTTCTACCATGTCCTGTAATTAAAGTCAAAGAGAAGCTACAATAACCTAATCCAGGCAGGATGACAAAGGGCATAGACCCAGCAGGAATGAAGGTATGTGTTGCTCCTCCAGGGAAAGAGCCAAGACCTGCTGAGGTGTTTGCTGAGGGGGAAGGAAACACAGAATGGGTAGTAGAGGAAGGTAAGTTATAAATACCAGCTAAGGCCAAGTGACCAGTTGCAGAAATGAGGATTATAACTGACCATGTTTGTTTCTGTTCTATTTTGTTAAGAATGTGTTTGTGGAGATATGTAGAAATTTGTTGGGGTTTGCTGCAATTTCTTTATCATGTGATATAATATCAATTAGAGATTATCAATGGTTATCATCTTTAAGTTCGAGACACTAAAAGAATCGCACGAGGGACAATGCCATCTATTCTAAATTTATAATGTGTTTCAAGGATAAATTTATAATGTACGAGGGATAGTTATAACTTGCTAGGTATAATTATAACCTGATTAAATATATGTGTTTGTGATTGTATGTGGGATAGTTGTATCATATTTAGGTGTAATTATGGCCTGGGTATTGTTTTTATTTGGAAATTGAGCATGGCATAAGGAGATAAGATTATGTGTCAAGTAGACAAGAGGTGGACCTGTGATAGCTACTCTTCATGTCAACTTGAGTACATCTAGAATTAACTAAAATGCAAATGACTGAGCATGCCTGTGAGGGATATTTTTCTTATTTAAATTATTTGAAGATCTAATTTAGATCTTTGTGGTGGGAATATAAAACTTTAATTCAGATCTTTTGAGGTGAGAAGATCCAACTTTAATATGACCCACTCTTTCTGCTGGAAATCTATGTAAAAAATATGGAAGAAGGAAGCTCTCTCTCTCTCTCTCTCTCTCTCTCTCTCTCTCTCTCTGCCTCCTTTCTCTTCTACCATGCCCATTCCTTCACTGTCATTAGAACCTACTTCTTTGGGATGCTGGCATATACTGAAGATCAGCTGAGACATCCAGCCTCGAGGACTGAACAACTACTGGATTCTTGAATTTTTCATTCATAAGCAACTATTATTAGACAGTTGTAAGTCATTCTAATAAGCCCCATATATATGGAAAGAGAGATTCATTCTATAACTCCTGTTACTCTAGAAAACCCTGACTAATATTATTGTCATTTGGCTTTTGTGTTCTGACACTCCTCAAATTTTTACTTCATTTTTCTTCTGCTTCTCCTATGTCTCTACCAAGGTGTAGCACTGAAGGTTTTTTTTTTAACTTTTTATTGGTTCTTTGTGAATTTCACATCATGGATGAACTTCTGGAGTGCAAGAAGAGGCCAATTCCACAGACACAAAACTACATGCTCTCCATGACACAGGACAATAACTGCTTATCTGAGAGGAGTTCCAGTGAGGTTCCACTATTGACAAACTAGCAGAAACCATAGGCCTCGTACCAGACCAAGGAGTCATTTTAATGAACATTTGCAAGCAAAATGTGTGGACAAAAGAGAATATTGTGGGACACACTGAGACACAGTACAGCTTCCACAATGAGATTTTTTTTATGTGGGGGAAGGTTGCAAGGGTGCAGGGTGGGTCTGAGGGGAGGTGGGAGATGAAAGGGTGCATGATGTGAAATTCACAAAATAAAAAAACAATAAAAAGAAAAAAAGTGTTGACTCAAAGCCACAGCTCTAATCTTCAAGGAATAAGAGATAGTTCATTCTGGGGTCATTATGATTGATCATTGACTAGGAACATAGACTTAGCTTACTGCAAATTCATGTTCTAATGTGGAAAGAGTTTCATGAAGTATTATAGGTTTATAGAACAAAACCAGTCATAAACTAAGGCAAGTTCAAAATACATTGGCGGGTACATAGAGAAGTAGGTACACAAAAATTAGGGAATCTTTTCTGTAGGTCTAAGACACTATTTAATGACCATCATAGCTTTGGGGTTGGTAGAAGTATGTTGTTAGATAAATTAATAAAATCTAAAAGGTTTTTATCCATTAGTCACAAAATGTTAGTTCTCATACCAAAGTGAGACTAAAACTAACCCAAGCTTAGGTAATTAGCTGCTGGACCTACAACATTCCATTCTCTCCACAATACTGAAATTCTAATCAGTCAGACTCTGCAGAAGCAGCTGCTTGGGGGAATTCCCCTTTATAGTCTTCTTTGTTGGCCAAGTGTCACAATTTTCTTCTGAGTAGGGCCACATATTATCTATTAAATATCATAAGTTCCTCCACAACTAGGAAGTTCATTCCTAGGATCTGATGCAGATGAGGCTGGGTAGTGGGCAAGACAGCATTTTCAGCAGAGAGGAACAGCTGGTAAAGGCCACTAAGAAAGAAAGTCCTGGGTCATACCAGATCATGATCCAGATCTGAATTATTTTTTACATTCTCTCTATATAATGTAACATTTGCATGTTCCCTAGAATAAATATACCTAAAATTAAATAATCAAGGACATAGTTTGACCTAATGCAGTGAAGGTAATAAATGAAGAAAACTCATATATAAACCAAAATTTACATATTTTTATAACTAGATTGACTCTATATTTCCCATGTATTTATACTTATTTGTAATAGATGGACTAACATAATTTTTTAGTCTTATTCTAGAAAGAATTTTAATTCATTCCACTTAAAAAATACAAGTAGTATCCTCACCCCCACAATGAGCACATTAACCACATATTCACATACAGAAAACTTACCTACATTCAATTGTTTACAATATATATCACCATATAATCAATTTACATTCAATTGAAATATATGAACTTATTTAATTGCATATATTTGTAATTTTTGTATTCATCCCTTTTTAAATAACCAAGATAATATAATATGCCTATTCTCTAGAAGTCAGTTCATACAGGATGATTTAAGGTTATAGGTCTCTTTTGAAAAAAATTTTATGTGAATTTCACATCGTTCACCCTATTCCCTCTCATCTCCCACCTCCCTTCAGACCCACCCTCTACCCTTGCAATCTGTCTCAGCATAAAATATAAAATCTCATTGTGGACACTGCAGTATATCTCAGTGTGTCCCACAATATTCCCTTTTGTCCACACATTTTCCTTGCAAATGTTCATTAAAATGACTCCTTGGTCTGGTACAAGGCCTCCGGTTTCCACTA
>CAJQZJ010000594.1:523959-578959 GCA_907164525.1 Lophiomys imhausi
TGTGTGTGTGTGTGTGTGTGTGTGTGTGTGTGTGTGTGTGTGTGTGTCTTCATGTCAGACACTGTCCTGCCCACTATTCAGCCTCATCTGCATCAGATCTTAGGAATGAGCTTCCTAGTTGAGAGGGAACTTATGATATTGAATAAATAACATACGACAACATTGCCCATCACCAAATGTGATGCATTGTGAATAAGAATTCCTGAAAGGAGGCTGTGTGTGTGAGAAGGCTGATTGATTAGATCTACAGTACCATGAAAAGATTGAACTGTTGCACATATAGAGATTAATTACTTTGTCTTGGGCTAGTTTTAGTGAGACCCCCCCCTCCCAATAGCCATCCCTTACCCATCTCTGTGTCAGAATTAACATTCTGTGATTGACAGATAAAAATCTTTTGAAATTTATTAATTTAGCAGACATCTAGACCCCACCAACCCAAAAGCTAAAAATGTCTTTTGATGGCATCTTAGGCTTGTAAGAAACTCCTCCCTTACATTGCTGTAAGAAAGAAACTGCCTCTTTAAACGTATTCTAAATTTGCCTCGATTTGTGACTTTCTTTGTTCTATAAAACTATGGAACTACTTTCACCTTGGAACTAGAATCTGGGGTAATCTAAATCTGTGTTCCTGGGCCATGGTTACTGGAAATGCTCTAGAATAAAGTTATCTCTCATTTGGTTTGAGGGTTTTTTGCTTGTTTGTGTGTGTGTTTGGTTTGGTTGTGTTGGGTTGGGTTTTGTTTTGTTTTGCATTGCTATTTTCTCATTATCTGTGAATTTCATTCTTTGAATTGGAGAGGTTAAGAACCCAGGGACCAATGACACAGTGGAAATTTTGTGAGACCATGAATGTCTGGCCCCCTAAGTTCTGAATTAAAACCCATCTGAGGAGAGATCAAACTTCTGTTAAATTCAAAGACTGACCACTTTTCCTGTATCAGCACCAACCTTCAGCCTTCTCCTATCCCAGCATGAGAATCCTCGGGTAATTCCATTTCCTGGGTAACCATTTCTTAAATAATCTGAGAGTTCAAGAATGGGCACACGTTTCTCTGTAGAAGATCTTTGCTCCTATCATGACTGACACACTGCTGCATGCTCCAACTTATAGGACCGGAAGGAGGAGAAAGACATGTTCATTCTTCCCTTTTACTAACAAGTCCTGGCAGCTCAAACCCTTAGCGCTTTTCTTTCTTTCTTTCTTTCTTTCTTTCTTTCTTTCTTTCTTTCTTTCTCTCTCTCTCTCTCTCCTTTCTTTCTTTCTAAAAATGTTACATTGTTTATTTATTTGTTTTGTGTGTATATGCATTGGTGCACACATGTCATGATGCCTGAGTGGAACCAGAGGGCAACTTCTGAGAGTCAGTTCTCTTTCCACCATATGGGTTCCAGGTATTGAACTCAGGTTGTCAAGCAAGGCCACAGAAGCCTTTATCCACTGAGCCATCTCATCAGCCACCCACCTTTTAAAATACATATTTTAATTAATTAATTTATTTATTTATCATGTGTGTGGTACACACACGCACATGCTCGCCCTGGTGTAAACATGCCATCATCATGAGTTAAGGTCAGAGCACAACATTTGGGGGTATCCTTTTACCTTGTTTGAAGCAAGGTCTCTCTTGTTTCTCCTTAGATAGAATACTTGATTTGTATTAAACTTCTTGTCTGAAAGGTTTCAGGTTTGGAATGACTATTTTTTTGGGTAAGCGACTTATTAGAAGAGTTATTAATTCCTTGAGTAGGCAGCAGCATAACAGCAGCAAGGCGGGAGTTCTGAGCAAGGTTCTGTCCCCAATGCCATAGGAAGATGCCCAGCACTGCAGGGGTTCTGATGAGAGTCCCTTCTTATAGGTCTCAGTAGAAGGGAAAGGTCTCATGTCATATAGTTAATGAGTCTTCCACAGTATGAGCCAAGCCATCCTTGATTCCCAGGCCACAGAAGAGGCAGCCTTTCACTCTGGGGAAGGATTATATGAGTGTGATAATGTTGGAGTTGACAAGGACATCTAGTGAAGTGTATCCACTGTACCAGTAGCCCTCTATGAACTGGGAGTCTGGTAACTTGAAGTCTGTAAACTCCTTTGGGGAAGTAGGAATGACATTTGCCATTCTCCTGAAATCTGGGCACCTGAGAAGTCTGCTAAGGGATTAGAGAATCACAGACAAGTTCTCATTTTCCTTATAATGTTGTGACTGTAAGAAGGAAGCTTCTTCAGGTAAGCATGGCCTAATTAGCTTGTAGTTGAAAAGCTAACATTGTCTATGTCACATTTTGGTATCTAGCAAGTACTTGTCCTTCAGCTATCTTGATAACTTACAGTAGTCATGTAAGAACATATAGAACTCAGCTTCTCAAGCCTTCTGTCACAGAAACTGACAGGCACACTACTGGTACTTAGTGAGTTCCAGGCTCACCTGGGAAGTACATCTACATCAAAGATGGTCCCCACCCCATTCTCTGCCTCCTTTCAGGAAATCAGAGGGCTTGACTGCAGACTCTTGCTGTTGAACCCCAGTCCTAAAAACTTAGGAGAAGAAACTCCCTCTTCTGCCATATAGTGTTAAAAAATATATTGGCTAATTAAACTATTTATCCAGTATTTATATTATATTTAATTGGTTGACTGCCATTCTCCACACTAGCTGATGTTCCAGGCTATCTGGAATGATCCTCTTGCATCTACCCCATGACGTGTGCCTCCTTCTTCTTGCTCCTGGCTGGAATCTCGTCTTCCTGCTGCTGGCTGGAATGCCTTAATTCTCTGTCTAAAGTACAGGCTTCCTGTTCTAATCCCAGGAAGTCCCACCTTTCTCTGTCTTTGCCCAATCTCAGGCCTCAGCATTTTATTTAACCAATCAGAGTTAATGTAAGTAACAGACAGCAAGCAGGACCAATTAATTAACATTTAGAATCCTTAACACTACTACCCCAACAATCATCTTTTCTCTTCTTCAGGGAGGCCATAGAGACACCACCTGGTGAGCTCGAACTAGTATCTTCTGATTCTGTATAGGAACTTCACCATGAGGTCTCTAGTGCTGGGACCCAAACTCTTCTGAGAGCCCTTGCCATGCTGCTGCTCCTGTCTATGTGTTCATGGTATTAATAACGCTCATAACAAACTCCTCAGTCCTCAGTGATCTGTCTCAGTGTCCCTTGGAATCATCAACCCCAAATCCAAAACCTAACATTCTGTGAATTTGGGGGTAGAGGGGTAGAAGGATGGTGGGGTTTGTTGGTTATTTTAAAAAGGCATAGCATTAAAGCTAACCACAGAGACCTGATAAGGCCTTATTATCTGGACTGAACATTTCTTCCTTTGCTTTGGACTATGTACATATAGCTTAGATACTATAACCAGGAGTGCCTGGCAGGAAGGAGGTAGTCTAAAGACACTTGTGTCCTTCCTTTTGGCTGTCAGACTATTGAAAGACTGGTCCCTAAGAAATTACAGTTTACCCAAGAATCTCATGCTGAGAGAAAGAAAAGGCTGAGGCCCAGCAGGAAAGGCACTTAGAGCCTACAAGGAACTGTCCTTCAGAGAGAGATTTACATCTTCTCAGATGGCCTTGTAGGAGAGTCTGACCCACAGGAAAACTGGGAGCTGAGTCAGTGGCCAGACTGTTAGGACCTCTTTGTGTGTGTGTGTGTGTGTGTGTGTGTGTGTGTGTGTGTGTGTGTGTGCGCGCGCGCGCGCGCGCGCGCGCGCGGGGGGATGGGGGTGTTCCTGGATTTCTTTGCCCTTCTTTCCATGGTATGATTCTCCTTTGCTTTTTACAGCTGCGGGAGCACAGGCTCTGACTCTCACTGTGATAACAATGCAAAGCTAGATTAAGCAGCTCCGTGTTGTATGAAATGACCTTTTGCTTTCTGTACCGCTGCTATATAACATTCTTTTTATGCTGTGAAAGTAAACTAACCCGTTATCTCTTTTCACCCTCCAGTCTCTGAAGTATGTAACTGCAGACATTTCAGACTTCTGCCATCGCGGTCTGACGGCCCTTTCATAGTGTTTGTTTAGGAAAGGACAGTGTGGCATCATGGCACTCCTCAAATTTGGCTTGCCTTTCCTCTTTAAATTTCTTGTGGGCCGTGCAGTGAAACCTAACTGGTTTTGCAGTGGTTTCCTTTGCTTCCTTTTCGAATGCATCATCTTCCTGCTTATGCTCTTTTTTTTTTCTTTTTTTGTAAAAAGGCAGAGCCTGAGAAAGGAGAACCCCCTTTCCATAGGGCTAAAAGACAGGAAGTTTACGCGGGGAGTGGGGGCAGGGGAAGCATAGGTTTTAACTCGTGCAGTTCTAAAATACAGTTGCTGTTAAGGCTGGAGATGCTGCTGCCCAGAGCGCAAGATATAAACAGATCTCTCTGGCTGGATTTCTTCCTTTTCCAATCTCCTTACCAGTAACTCCAGGAAAAGCTTCCAAGCTGATAAGGGGGTTTAGGTTGTCTTCAGTTTGAATCCACATTTCTTTCTTGATTCGGGATAACCAGCTAACAGAGATTAATTTCTTTCATCCTGAAATTAATTAGAAAAAAATATTATTTATCTCGACGCTAGATTTTTGGAAAATCTTGATTTTTGCCTGTCTCTTGGGGCAAAACTTACCAGCGCTGGGGATTGATAAGCGCCCCCCCCCACACACACACACACCCTTTTCTCTCAACTCCCCTGCAAGCAAGAGTGGAGACTACTCTTGGGGTGCCTTTTGTCTGTGTGGCAGGCATGGATCTTAGCTGAAGTCTTTCTCCAGTGTACAAAATTGCTGGGTCTTACTACCACTGCTATACTGAGTCTGGGCTGCTTTCCTTTTAGCATCTCATTGTACATAACTGAGGTAAGTTGTTACTTTTGTTTTCTACAGTTAGAGAGCAACCTTAGGGCCTTGTGCCTGCCATGCACATGATCTATACCTCTGAGCCATACTCCCAGACTTACTTTGTTTTTATATCTTTATGCTAAGTAGAAACTATTATTCTTTTGACTTGTTTGTTGACAAATGTGTGATTAAATCTGTACTTTTTACACTTTAGTATGTGTGTGAGTCACTTGAAAATCTTATTAAAAATAGGATAAGAAGAAGGAGATTTAAGTGTAATCAGAATTTGTCACGAGTATGCATGTAATAAACAAAGAACAAATTTAACTAATTAAAGAAATAAAAACAGGAACTGGAGATGTAGGTCAGTAGTGGGGCACTTGCCTAGCATGTTTGAGGCCTTGGGTTTTTTTTCTCAGTGCCACAGCAGGCTGGAAATTAAAAATAGCCCTGCTGTGAACCTGATATTCTGATTGTATTGCTTTGTTTAAAACCCAGGGTCACTGGGCTCACTGCTCTTCAGAGTACCTGGGTTCAATTCGCAGCACCCACAGCAGAAGTTAGACAACCATCCATGATGTAGGCAGAGGTGCTGTTTAGTCTTCAGGTCAGTGGGGGCTATGGCCCTGGCACTGTCTTTGGCACTGGCCATAGAAGACTAAAACAGAAATTCCTGCTTGTTTGAAGCTTACCTTATGGATAGTAAACAAGAGGAAAATAAACATCTGACACAGTTATATAAAGTATATTTAAAAAGGCAAAAGAAATTTTAATAACAACATGCTAAGGACGAATATTTGAAGGAAGTCCAAAGAGATTATTTTAGAGAAAAACAGGAATGGGGAAGGCGTGGGTGCAGCATGCTAGAGGAGCAGCCCAGAGACCAGCATAGAGGGAGTGACCTCTCTATGATTCCCATACCTGTGCATTTGATGGTATGCAATGGTTACTGCTGACTTACAGCAACATTCCACACAGTTCTTTAATAGCACCTTCCACAGGCCTATTCATTGTTTCATGAAGTCATGATAGGAGTATAAAGTAAACAGGTGAGTATTTCTAAATATATATATATATATGCCTGTGGAGAAAAGCAAAGCAATGCTATGTAGGCAGGACATGTAAATTTCTACCCAGAGTATGGGATTATTCTTGGAAGGATTGAGAGATGTTTCCTTGGATTGGAAAAGTGCACACATTTGTGAAACTAGGTGACCATCCTGAGTAATTGCATCTCATCGGTGGCACAGCATTGGCTTTAGCTGTTGGTAGATTGGGGACCCTGCAATAATGGGAGGCAGAGCACCATGAGAGAATTGGAAACCATGTTAGAAGCTCAACTATATTATCCTTGTATGCTGCCAAAAGCCCATTTGTGACATTGAATCACTGAGCAAGTCTGAGAAAGCCTGGAGAAAAGTGTTATGGACATTCACAGAGTAGGTTATCTTGGCCATCTGATATTTTTAAAAACCTTTACCATCATTGTATGCTTCAGTGGACATACAAATATCCTTATATTCTGTGTACATTCAATGTGTGCCTGGCAAGGCATGTTGGCATATGCCTTTAATTCCAACACTCCGGAGGCAGAGGCAGGTGGATGTCTGTGAGTTCAAGGCTAGCCTGGTCTACAAAGCAAGTGCAGAACAGCTAGGGCTCTGATACACAGAGAAACCCTGTTTAGAAAAACCAAATAAATAAATAAATCAGTATTGATCTTTGTATATTGATACAAAATTAAGATTATATTTGGCCACACTGGTATTGATCTTTGTATATTGATACAAAATTAAGGTTAACTCTTTTTAAAGTATTGTACCTAGGTAATGCTTAAAAATGAAATGTGAAGTTTTGGCCTTTTGCTACCAACTGTCATAAACTGTTTAGGATAATTAAGAAATGCAAACTAATGGTCATTCAAGCATGTCATTTTATTAGATACTAGGACAGTCTATCACAGTTATTTTCTAAGCTAATCAGAGATCAAGTTGCTAAGAGACAAGCAATATTTGCTTATCCAAATATAAGAGATAGATAGGTGGTCTTCAAAAACCTCAAGAGATCTGCAGAATATGGCATTCAAAGATGTTTTCTTAACTTAAGGTTTTTTTGATATGGAGACATGTCAGCTCCTGGCAGCACCCCCTTTTCTATTCCAGGTAGAAGATGAGCATGGAAGAATATCCAATTGGAGATGGTTGAATTAGTGACAAGCCTATCTTTTGGCAAGAAAAACCCCTTGCTTCAAATGTAGAGAGAATGCTGTCCAAAAAGGACAAAACTTGGAAGCAGGTAAGTTGACAGCCTAGCTCTGCCAAGACAGGGTAGGCAAGTCCTTCATAATTCCTGCTTTACAATCAATGTCTGTCAGAGAAACGGGGCCAGACGGCTGAATTGATGCTGTAATGTATGGAGAGAAAATGGGAACTGTCCATGCAGCCACTGGTATGTCATTTCTTAGTTTTGGAAGCTGCTGGCCCTGCACTTCCTATATAATCAGATATATTTATCTCTCAGGTTTCTGATGTGGTTGAAGACTAAATAGCTAGAGTCTCATAGTTAAATTTTGAGTTGTTTAGGAATTAAGAGGGTGTTCTGGATCTAAGAAGTTGTTTTTAAAATTGTGATGCAAGTTAGGATAGAAGCTGAGTTGGATATAGAACTTTAAACTTCATGGAGATGGTTAGATAGTAGAATGTTAAAGTCAGGTGCCAAATATGTATGGACTGGACATTGGGAATGTATGCTAAGCCCTATAACTCTCATAATTGTGGCCTAATTATTTCTGTTGTTTTGTATTGTATTTATTGTTATAAGAGAAAGAGCCATTTGTTGGACTGAAAGGGGGAGCAGTTTGTGGGGGGAGATTTACCTTAAACTTTAAAAAAAAGGAAGGAGATGGGGGGTTGAAGAGGAGGAGGGTGGGAGTGTAGGACTGGAGGGGAGCGTAGGGAGGGGATTGTGATTGAGATGTAACTTGAAGAAATAAAAAAATAAATTTTAAAAAAGAAAAATCAAATAAATAAATAAATAAAAATTTACAAAGTCCCCCCCTTCACATTGTTAGGTTTTTTTTTTTTTGGGGGGGGGGGGGGGGGTTCAAGGCAGGGTTTCTCTGTGTATCCCTGGCTGTCCTGGACTCGCTTTGTAGTCCAGACTGGCCTCGAACTCACAGAGATCTGCCTGCCTCTGCCTCCCAAGTGCTGGGATTAAAGGCATGCGCCACCACTACCTGGCCATTGTTAGATTTTTATTTAGGAAGCATTTATTAGGTTAATGCCTACGTACTAGGTAGGTACTAGATGTTGTGTTTTCTATATTAAACATCTAAGTCTTGTGCTGCCTTGGTGATTGGCATTTCAGTGTAAATGAGGCTACAATATCTAGTAATTTACCTGGTTTTTGTTCCCTCTAAGGAGATGAGTTAAATAGGAATTAGGAGGAGGTTGTGGCCATCCTGATTTTGGTATTCATCTCTGCATCTCTTTTAGGGACACAGTACAGGTTGGGTATCCTTTATCCAAAATACTTGGGCCATAAATGTTTCAGATTTGGGAATACATGCATATTCCTTAAACTCTGAGGAACAGACCCAAATCTAAGTCCAAAATGTATTCACATTTCATTATTCTCATATACTTTGCAATATAGCCTGAAGTTGAGTGCACTTGCATCTTTACTGTGATGTGTTACATAAAATCCCACCACTTGTGGAATTTTCAACTTTTTGTTACACACAAAGTTTCAGACTCTGGAGTAGTTCGGTTTTTGGACTTTTGAATTTAGGATTCATACTTGTATTATTTCTGTGTTACTGGAAGTGGAAGGCTAGATTCAGGGGAACGCGTTTAATGCTTGCTGTCATCACAGCTGCCACTCCACATGGGATGTCACCTACATGCTCATCTGCAATTTTAGAGGCAATATCTAATATCTTCTATAAATGCGGACTATTTCATTTCCCAGTGTCCCCCAAGTAGATCTCTTTGGAGCAGCAGTACTATTCAAAGTGTCTTTCTAGATCTGCATTAATTAACAAACTTATGATGATTATTAATGGGCATTAACTGCAAATGTAAATCCACAAATATATATATATGTATATATATACATATATATGTATGTGCATGTGTTGTATACAATGTAGAAAATTGTAAGAAAAAAATCAATAAAGGGAAAAAACAGAAAAAGGAAAAGAACAACTTCCCATATGTGTCCCTCAGGGGGCACTTAGTCTTTGCACTGACTTTGGACTGAGTATTAGGTGTAAGACACACTTTGGTCCCCTAGGTTTCTGCCTCAGAGAGCAAAATTTCTTTCAACTCACGCATCCCACGGGACTGTCAATCCCCATGATCGGCGTGCTGATGCAACAGAGCACAACTTAGAGAAGTCCAGTTACTTCCCATCCTGCTAGCTCACCCTGGAAGATACACCACATTCTCTCTTACAGTGAAGCTGCACCAGCTGGCCTTGAAGCTCATGGCTGTCTCCCTGAGGCTAGGGTACACATTTCCACATCAGTGACACCTACTTTCTGCCTGACCTACTGAGTTCTTCAGATTTAAGTCATCAGCTTATTATTATCTGTTCTTTGTATCTGGTCCACCAAAGCATTTACTGGTTGGGAGCCATAACCTTTAATAGCTGGACCATCTCTCTACTTTTTACAAAACATTTAAAAAAGATTGATTGATTGATATATGTGTCTGTGTAAGTGCAAGAGCACTTATTTGTGGGTTCACACATCTATCTATGTACATGGAAGCCAGAAAAGGCCATCAGGTGCCCTCCTTTATTACTCTCTGCCTTACTCTTTGAGTTGGCACCTCTCCCTGCATGTGATGTTCATTTTCTCCATAGACCGGAAGCCAACAATCCCTAGTGATCCTCTTGTTTCTGGCCACTCCCAGAGCTGTGGTTACAGGCATGCATGGGATGTCCAACTTGTTATATAGATGCTGCAATTTAAACTCTGGTCCTCATGATTACACAACAAGCACTCTTTTTTTTATTATTTTTTTCCTTTATTTTTTATTTCTTCAAGTTATATCTCAATCACAGTCCCCTCCCTATTCCCCCCTCCAGTCCCACCCTCTCACCCTCAACCCCCCATCCTCTTCCCTTTTTTTTTAAGTTTAAGGTATATCTTATTTCCCCCTACAGTTTCCCCTTTCAGTCCAACAAATGGCTCTTTCTCTTATAATAATAAATATGATACAAAACAACAGAGGTAATTAGGCCATAGTTATGAGGGTTATATGGCTTAGCGTACATTCCCAATGACCAGTCCATATGTATTTGGCACTTGACTTTAACATTCTACTATCTAACCATCTCCATGAGTTTAAAGTTCTATATCTAACTCAACATTCATACTAACTTGCAACAAAATTTTAAAAGCATCTTCTTATATCTATAACACTCTCTTGACTCCTAAACAACTCAAAATTTAATTATGAGACTCTAGCTATCTGTTCTTCAACCACCTCAGAGACCTGAGAGGGATAAATATATCTGATTTTATAGGAAGTACAGGGCCTGCAGCTTCCAAAACTAAGAAATGACATACCAGTGGCTGCCTGGACAGTTCCCATTTTCTCTCCATACATTACAGCATCCATCTTCAGTCATTTGGCCCAGTTTCTCTGACAGACATTGATTGTAGAGCAGGGGTTATGAAGGACTTACCTACCCTGTCTTGGCAGAGCTAGGCTGTCGATTTACCTGCTTCCAGGTTTTGTCCTGTTTGGACAGAAGTCTGTCTACAGTTGGAGCAAGGGACTTTTCCTACCAAGAGATAGACTTGCGACTAATTCAATCATCTCCCACTGGAGATTCTTCGATGCTCATCTTCTACTTGGGGTAGAATAGGGGATGCTGTCAGAGACAACAAGCACTCTTAACAGCTGAGCCAACTCTTTAGTGTCAGCCAATTGATTTTTAAACATTTATTTTATGCCATAGAGCATGTGTGGAGGTCAGAGAACAACTTGTACGAGTTGATTCACTCCTACCATGTGAGTCCTAGTGGTTGATTTCTGGTCATTGGGCTTAGCAGCAACTGACTTTACATTCTATGCCACCTGCTGGCCCTCATCAATGAATTTTTAATGTAGTGATGGCAGTACTATCCCAGAGAGTCAAGTTGTATGTAGATGAGACCCACTAGGCTGAAAACAATGAACCCATTACTTCTGTAAATGTTACTATCTTTTGTCTAAATTATGTTAGAGATTTTTCTGGTTTTTTCAGTTGGAGACATCATCGAGTCTAGACTTTTATTAGCTTTCATTTTTCAAAGTGTTAGCACCACCTTTATTACTCCACCCACTATACTATATGCTGTATTCCAAATCATGATCCTTGGAAAAGTGCCCACATCAGTGGCTTTGGTTTAATTGTTTGTTTGAGTAATTGGGATTCCAAGGCAGGCCTTACACTTCCTGTTCACTTGACTCAGCCTCCTTAGTGGTGGGATTGAAGGTATGTGAGGCCACACCCAGCTTTGATGATTATCATCCCCAATGACTGAACATCCCCAGCTCTTCCTCAGATCCTACTGCTGTGAATTGACAACTCCTGCAGCAGCAGTTTTCTTAGAATGAGCTCTCTCCCCCTGAAGGAGTCCCACATTACTGTCTCTGAGGACTGGTCCAGTTATGTATTGCTGCCTACAAAACCATATTAAATTTAATTCAGCAATTTATTATTAGTCTCATTGTTTGAGTAGAGTGGGTTTGAAAGAGAACAAGAACAATGTATTACTCTGTTAAAGTACATTCTCTGCCAGAGAAATGGTCCAATCCAGGTCAAATTAAAATAAATAAAGGCAGGTTAATTGGGTGCAGCTCTTTCAAGGAGGGAGGGGGAAGAGGAAGAGAGGAAGAGAATGCACATGCAGAGAGAGATGGAAGGAGACAGAGAAACTGGGGAGGGACAGAGATCCAGAGATCCCAAAATGTCCCTGTTATATATGGGTTCTGGGGGCAGGGCATTCCAGTATGCCCTGTAACAGGTAGAGACTGAGGCAATGCTGGGAGAACCTGGAGATCAGGTCCTGGATCTAAAGCTCAACAGACAAGACTGGAGATGACGGAATTTGTAGGGATTTTTGAACCATTTTGCTGTAAAAGGAAGCAGAAGAATACAACAATTAGAAGGAAATGTGAGATTAAGAGAAATACTGAAAATGGGGTAAATAAATAACAACATGTTTATGCTGGGCAAGTGATTCAGACAGTTCATATTTATGAGATGATAAATAAGAGAAAGAAGAAAAGGCTGTCACTGAGCAAGGAAAGAGGTAGGATTTGATATAAAGCAGCTGCCCTGTCCTTTATGTAGAAAAGTAAACAGTTCCTCTCATTAGAATAATAAGAAAGGTAGGTGGGCACTTCTGGCAATCTAAAAGTTCCCTTTTGCTTCAGTTTTCTTCGTAAAGCAGTAAATGATATTATCATCAGAGAATCACATACACACACACACACATACACACACACACACACACACACGCTTGTGCATAGGGAGTCACATGATGAGGAGTATGAATGAATGAATCAGATGACTATTGAAATAGAAAAATAAGGGGACAGGAATGGTGTAACATTCCTGTACTTTCAGCACTTGGGAGGCTGAGGCAGAAGAATCATGAGATTGAGGCCAGCCTGGGTTACATATTAAGCTCTGTCCTGAACACACACACACACACACACACACACACACACACACACACACATGCATGCGTGTGCATATGCATGCATGAAAACCTACGTCTAACAGCCATATCAGTTGGTAGATATCAGTGAGACATTAGGAATTCTTAAGTGTTTTCCCCACTGTCACTCAGCACTGCAGGATGAAGTTAAACAGTAGGCAAGTTAGTAAGTGGTTTTTTTTCCTAAAGATTTATTTATTTTAATGTATAGGACTGCTTTTTCTGCATGTAAACTGCGGGCCAGAAAAGGGCATCAGATCACATTATAGATGGTTGTGAACCACTATGTGTTTGCCAGGAATTGAACTCAGGACCTCTGGAATAGACAGGGCTCTTAAACATTGAGCTATCTCTATAGCCTGAGTTAGTGGGTTTTGCCTAGAGTTATGTATGGCTAGGGGAAAGAGGGAGTTTAGGTGTTTGAAACAGTGTGACTATAACAAAAGACTGTGGACTTCCAGTAGTCATGGGAATGAAAGAAGGCTGCAGAAGATGAAGCACAGTGAAGCACCAGTGTGCAAGTTCTTGCAGGGTGTCAAGGGTTGTTGGAATTGGATCACTAGTAGAGCTATAAGGAGCAGGTGGATTATGGTAACTTGAAATTGAGATAAGATTGGTGGTGCAACCCCTAAGACAATACTGGGAGAACATTGCAGAAGTGGGGCAGAATGGTGACAAGGTCATCTGTCTGTGTACTGAGTTACTGAGAATTGGGACAAAAGGTGTGCTAGAGAGTGACAAAGATGGCAATAGCTCACTCAGGAGGCAGAGGCAAGTGGATCTCTGTGAGTTCAAGGCCAGCCTGGTCTACAAAGTGAGTCCAGGACAGGCCAGGACTATTATACAGAGATAGCCTGTCTCGAAAAAAAAAAAATGTCAATAGCCATGACAAGCAGACAGTGACAAAGTGTGAAGATGTGATGATGTGGAATTCAAAGCTAAGATTTGGGAGGATTGTTAGATGGTCTAATTTGGAATGTTTACATTTTGTGTTGGTTTCTCCTACAGGAATAAGCAATGTCAGAATGTGAAATATCCTAATGCTTTGGGGAAAACTGTTTGCATAGAGACTTTTCTTGCTTTAATCACAAGAGGGTGCCAGAGCCAAGCAAATGGTTCTTCTTCTCTTCATACATGTATATAATATATTTTGATTATATATATATATATGTATATGTATATATATATATATATACGTGTGTGTGTGTGTGTGTGTGTTCTACTGGTCCCCTTCAGCCCTTCCAGAACTCCCCACAATTTTATCACACACAGACACACACACACACACACACAGACACACACACACACACACACACACACACACACACGCGCGCACACACACACACACACACACACACACACACACACACACACACACACACACTCCTGAAACAAACATCCAGTTAATGCTGCCTGTATGTTCTTGTGTACTTTTGTTTTTTCATCTCTGGCTGAGATAATCATAGCTACTTTACGATAGAAGAAGGGACTATTAATATTGGGGTAGGTGGAAAATGTGCTAAGTGGTGAGACTTTGCTGCATAAACTATGACATGTGTTCTCACTCTCCCCTATTCAATATGAACATGAGCAATTAACAATGAGCCAGCTCCACACCAAAAGCCCCAATTCTTTATATTTTTACTTGTGAGTCTACTCTTTATCGCTGATGTAGCTCTCCTCCCTCAAAGCTCTAATTTCTATAATAATTTTGAGATGAAAAAAATAGGGAAAAGTGGCCAAACTGGCCTCATTTTGAAGATGGAGTTGAGAAACTTCACTCTACCTCCCTAACTATAATTTCATGTTTCTCTTAAATAAGAGAATTGTTGTATTCAGAAAAGTAGTTAGGACATTTAAAACTAGCCCAAAGTATTCTTTAAATTCTCACAGCTTTGGTTACATTTATCTTCTATGGCAATATTTTCTGTACTTCTCTTATTAGATATGCCTTTCATGTTGAGCACACTAAACCCCATATGTTCAGACCCTTCTGGAGTGGGGGTTGGGGAGTTCCTGTGACGGTACTTGTGGAGGTCAAAGGACAACTCTCAGGTGTGGGTTCTCTCCAACCATCTTGTGAGATCCAAGGATTAGATTCAGATCGTCGGTCTTGTGTTTGTGCACCTCTACTGGCTGAGCTTTCTCAAGGCCCCCAAATGATTTTTCTATTTAAATATTTCTATTAATTTTTTTATCTTTTAATTAGCTAACGTATTCTCATTTCATTCAAATGAAATCAAGATTAATGTTTGTATTAATGCTGTATGCACATGGCCTACTTCTGAGAAGTCCTCAGGGCCATTTTTATTTTCATATTCCTTCACTTTGATGTACCACCTTCCACCATGCCACTGTCACTGGGGCAGAGTAATGGAAGGAGTACATGAAGAATTAATTATACATGGAAAGGTGAGGCTACTGGGGAGAACATTTGAAAACAATCTAGAAAGGACTGAACACAGTGGCACACACTTGTAACCCCAGCAAAGGGAAGGATGAGATACGAATATTGTCACAAGCTCAAGACTAGTCTGGGCTACAAACTGAGCTTCAGACTGTTTAAGCTAGAGTGAGTCTCTGCCTCAAAAACAAAACAAAAATAAACAAAACCCAAAAGAAACTAAGGGCTGGAGAGATTGCTCATCTGTTAAGAGTACTTATGGCTCTTCCAGAGTACCTGGCATTCGTAATTGCCTATTACTACAACTCCAGGGAACCTGGATCCTCTTCTGGCCTTCTATATTCTGCAGGCACTGTATTCATACTCATAAACTCACACAGAGGCACACATATACATAAATTTTAAAATAATAATTAACTAAAAAGTGAACATAAAGGTGGGTGTGGTGGCACCGGGTGTGGTGGCACACCCCTTTATTTCCAGTACTTGGGAGGCAGAGGCAGGTAGAACTCTGTGAGTTCCAAACTGAGTCTACAAAGTGAGTCCAGGAGAGAGCCAGGAGTACACACAGAGCAACTCTGTCTCGAGAAACAAAACAAACAAACAAACAAAAAAACATAACACAAAACAAAAAATGACATCCCAAATAAAAGCAAACTTAAAAGGTATTTTGTGATTTGTTTTGGTCCTCTTCAATAAAGTATTGGATTATTGATAGCTTTTCACCTAATCATATTGTAATGTTTTTGATTGTCAGCTTGACAAGATCCTAAATAATTTCCAAGACAAAAGGAGTGTCTAGATTGGGTTAACTGAGGTATTAAAATCCACCCTAAGTGTAGGTGGCATCATTCCATAGGCTGGTCTCTGCTGAAAAAGAAGGAGAGAGTGAGAGGAGCACCTGCACCCATCTGTCTCTGCTTCCTGGGTGCAGATGTGGTGTGCTTAGCTGTCGCATGGCCCTGCTTCCAGGACTTCTCCATAATGGACACACCCTCAAACTTTGAGACAAATAAACCCTTTCTTCCTTGTTTTCTTTGTTAAGTATTTTGCTGTTATTAAAAAACTAAATTCCAATAGTCCAATTTTACCAATGAAGATTAAGGAGCCAGATGCTGGGATGAAAACATACTAGCTCAGAAAGGCAGAGAAAGCACCCAGCTGACCTTTCTACTCCACCAATAGACCCAGAAGGAAAAAGTCTGCTATCTTACCCAGCTAACTTTCCTACTCAGCTGACATCTCAGAAGGAAAAAGCTCTTTCTCCTTCTCCATGCTGTCTTAAATACCCTTCAGCTCAATGTCCCATCTTTCTCTTTACTCCCTGTCTGGCTGGTTGCTTGCTCTGCCTCTTGACCTGTGGGTGACTTTATTTAGCTCTTGGATTACAGGTGTGTGCTAAGGCTGATCCACACTACAAGTGCTTGTTTACAGTAAACAGAAAGCTCTAGGATGAAAGGCTGAAACATATCACAATTAGAAAGAGATTTTTCCAGTTCACTATCTCAGGTTTCACAATGTGATCAAGTATCCTGCTACAGCATTTCATTGTATCTAAGGAAAGTACCTTATATACATTTTAAATTCAATCAGAGGATATTTAGTTGCATGTTTGTGTGTGAATTAATATACTAAACTAACCTTCACAAGGAGATGCTCATGAGCACAATGTTTACATTTTTTATATCTTTCAGAAGTAAGTGAAGGATTTACCACTAAGGCACAAACACAGGCAACCCTTTCAGTTTTTATTTTTTAAGATTTATTTATTTATGTATATGGGTGCACTGTCTTCTTGTACTTCTGCATGACAGAAGAGGGCATCAGATCTTCTTATAAATGGCTTTGATCTCTCTCTCTCTCTCTCTCTCTCTCTCTCTCTCCACTGCCCCCATTGTATCAGAACACTTGCTATTTGCTTGAATAAATTAACTTTGCTTATAGTTTTTACTTTACTTTTTTTTCATTTTTATATTACTTTGTTGTGTAAGAGCACTATCAGTGCTGGAAACACAAACAGCCAGTGTCCCATAGCCTTTCCACAGAATTAGCAGGAATGTGTATCTATCATCTGTTTCTTTCCACATCCTTTAATTTGCTCTGTTCTAACTTTTTTATTAATTTTTTGAGAATTTCTGCATGTATAAAGTGAAATATGAAATATCCCCCCTCCCCATACCTCACTCCACCTCACGTATATCTACCATTGTATCCCCCTCCCACTACTTCTACTTCTTCCTCCTGCTCCTCGTTTTATAACACACTAAGTCCTATTAGTGCTGCCCATACGTGCGTGGGCATGGGGCTAACCGATATAGCATTGGTACTCTTTTGAACTACCTTCATCTTTTCAATCTGGTGATTCATCTGAGGTAAGACCTCAGCCATATAACTTTTCTAGGAGTCTCACCAGTACTTTCAATATGAAAATTACCAAATAGAGTAATTATGATTTCTTTTTAATACCTTAGATTTACCTGGGCCATCTGTGGGAGAAATGAGCTTCATCTAATAATAGACTCCTCTATATCCAAACTGGTGAGTAGCAGTCATTCTGGAATTAGACTTAGAGTTGATAGGCAGCCAGTCCAACATACCTCCTTGACTTTGTGGTGGTTTGAATGAGAATGGCTCCCATAGGCTCATATATTTGAATGCTGGGCTTCTAGCTGGTGGTACTGTTTAGGACAAATTAGGAGGTGTGTCACTGGGGATCAGCTTTGAAGTTTTAAAAGCCCACACCAGGCCTAGCCATGCTCTCCTTCTCTGCCTCCATCTTGCAGATAGAATGTGAGCTCTCAGCTACTGCGCTAGAAACATGCCTGTCTGCCTGCCGATGCTTCTTGCCATGATGATCATGAGGTAACTCTCTGAAACTGTAAGCAACTTCTTAGTTAAGTGCTTATTTTTATAAGTCATCTTGGTCATGGTGTCTCTTCTGCACCATAGAACAATAACTAGAAAAGCTTTGAATACACGGACCTTCTGTAGTCCCAGGGTGACAACAAACAGCTCAAATTATATACAAGTTTGCAATGGGCCTCATGATTTTTGAGATGGAATTCAGGCCAAATTTATACCTAAAAAAAAACAACAAAATAAGTTTTAAGAAGGTCTCCTTAGTAGCTCCACCTGAATTGCAATTTGGTATATAGCCTAGACTGGCCTCAAATGTTTTATTCTCCTGCCTCAGTTTCCTAAATGCTGGGATTACAGACCTGTGTCACTATGATCTGTTCACTATTATTTTTTTATTACTTTATCTACCACCAACAACAAAACAATTACTGCTATGTAACAAGTAAGCAAACAGACAAACCAGGGGGCTGGAGAGATGGCTCAGAGGTTAAGAGCACTGACTGCTCTTCCAGAGGTCCTGAGTTCAATTCCCAGCAATGACATGGTGGCTTACAACCATCCATAATGAAATCTGGTGCCCTCTTCTGACCTGCAGGTATATCTGCAGACAAAACATATAAATAAAATCTTAAAAATAAAACAAAACAGACAAACCAAAACCCTTTTGTCTCACTTAGAATTTTTTTTTTAATTTATAGAATTGTAAGCTTTGTGTTTTAACAGAAAGTCATGTGTGTGTGTAGCTAAAAGGAAAAACAAAAGTTAGTTTAATTTACTGGTTAAATTATTCCTAAAAGTTCATCTTCAGAGACTGGTTCCTTTAAGTTGCCTTTGGGTCAGTCATGATGACTTTGATATGCTCACAATATGGACTTCTGCCTCCAAGAGTGTTGGTAATACAGTCACTTAAATAATCCAAAAATGGGATAAGCAAGATAGCTCAGTGGATAAGGTCACTGACTGACATCCAAGCTTGAGGACCTGAGTGTGATCACCAAGTTTCACATTGTGGAAGGAGAGAACTGACTCCCACTGCTTGTCACCTGATCGTCACCTGTTTATTTTAGCTGACTTTACTCCATAGAATTGACCTATATGACTAATCACCCAAGAACCATAAATAGAGTCACATATTGCAAAAGGTTGTGCTGGCCAAGGGCAGTGGTTCCATAAAATTATATTGTCTAAAGGTATCTTATAAATTTTCATTTGTACAAGTCAACTCTTTAATGTTCATTTGATGGTGAAATCGCCCAAGGAGTGAAGACTGTGTTTGCATTACTTCCTCCTGGAATCTGTTTGATTTCAAAAGGTGAATAGTGACACACATTTTTCCCAAGCATTTTTCCATCTAAGCCAGTTATGTCCATTCTACAAATTTTGATGCTGATACTTTTCATGTTCAGGCCTGTATATGGCAACACTATATCATAAGCATCACTTGGCCAAGATTGTGAAATGCTATTGATTGAAAAACTCATCCTGATTTTAGTGATGGGAGAAAAGGTGTGTACTTTATGTATTTTAAAATATTTTAATGTAAGTTTTTTTTGGGGGGGGGGGAATTTCATGCCAGTGTACCCTATTTGTCATTAAAATATATATTCTAGAAATAATTAAATATAGTGGATGATTTTTGTTAAGGGACAATTCAAGTCTCTTGCTTCTATTGACCTAGGAAGCTTTCAAGTTACTCAAAACAGAAATGAACTTTACAATGAGCCAATGAAAATGTACATAGAGACAATAGGAGAATACTGACAGAAATGATGATACTCTGCAAGCGTTCACAATACCAACTGTGAAGCCCTTGCCCATCCTCTGCTTTTGGCACTCCCTACCGACACTATCCCAGAGACACTGAGTAAAATCTTTGACCTTGTTTTCCTTTCTGCAAAGCAGTAATAATGATGTTTGCTTTCCTATATACTGGAAGAGTTATGCTGGTATTGTGTCTCCACTGATTTCTTTTTCTATTCCTGTGAATTTTAACTTAGTGTGGATTAAATGCATGATAGCAGTTAGTGTAGGTTCTTCACTGGTAGTGAATACACCAATTAGGCAGCACATGTGGATAGGAGCATGCTATGTATAAGGTGAGAAGCGGCAGGTAAATGGAACTCTATCTGCTCCAGTTTGCCACAAGCACGGAACTGCAGTCAGATACAATAATGCCTATAGTTCCAGTTAGTGAGGAGGTGAGGCACAACAAGAAGACTTTAAAGCATCTTGAGGGACATTGGAGAACTGACTCACTGATTAAGAGCAGTTGATGTTCCTGCCAGGGCCTAGGTTCAGTTCCCAGCACACAGATGATAGCTTGCTGCCATCTGTGACTCCAGTTTCAGGGGATCCAATGTGCTCTTCTGGCCTCCTCATGTACCAAAGACATATTTGGTTCACATGATATAACTAGGCAAAACATTCCTATACATAAAATAAAATAAATGAATCTAAAAATATTTTATTTACAAAGTCTTTAAAAGGGAAAAAAAAACAGAATATTTAATGAAGAGACATGCACATGGAGACCAGTAGAACAGAGAACTTAGGTAACAAAAGTTTCAGCCTTCTGACCCCATTCTGCTACCTCCTAGGTATGTCAGCTTGGCCAGCACCTTAGTAGTCTCTTCTGTAAAAAGTTGACATTAGCCTCCAGTCTTAGGTTGCTAGGAGGACAAACATTTAATGATGTCAAGTGTTTTGAAAGTAGGCATTCTAAGTGCACAATAAGCATTAGCTATTTTTATTGATAGTAAAAGACCGAAGTAAATATATTTCATAAAGTAACTCGTTCCAGGAGACCAATCTCTTGGCTCATAGAGAAAAAAAGTGGACAGGTTTTCTCAAATTAGCACAAAGATTCAGCTCTAAAATGTAGTGGAAAATGCCACATTGTGACAACATGTGATCCATAAGACAGTCTCTTTTGACAAATTCAAAATAAGGATACTTAGTGACACTGCTGTAGGTTTAAGTGAAAACAAACACACACAAGGAGGGAGGGAGAGAGAGAGAGAGAGAGAGAGAGAGAGAGAGAGAAATACTATGTATGTATATATGAGGTTCAGGGTGAGTATAAGATGAAAGCTGAAGGAGGTAGAGGCTGGTGCCCAACAGGAACAAGTACCATTCTGAAAATATCTGTCACATGTTCTCACACTTGTGTGGTCATGATGGACAGGACAGCTTGAGAAACATGCCTGCAATAGGAGCAATTATTTGAAACTGAACAGTGCATTTTATATGACTGTATTAGTTAGGGTTTTTATTGCTGCAATGACACACTATAACCCAAAAGCAAATTGGGGAGGAAAGGGTTTATTTGGCTTCTACTTCCACATCACAGTTCATCACTGAAGGAAGACAGAACAGGAACTCAAACAGAACTGGAACCTGAAGGCAGGACCTGGAGCTGATGCTGAGGCCATGGAGGATTGCTGCTTACTGGCTTGCTCCTAATGGCTTACTCAGTCTACTTTCTTATAGAACCCACGACCACCAGCCCAGGGGTGACACCACCCACTGTGGGCTTGGCCTTCTCTCATCAATCACTAATTAAGAAAATGCCTTACATTTTCTTACATCTTGATCCTTTGAGGCATTTCTTAATTGAGGCTCCCTCCTCTTAGATGACTTTTGCTTGTGTCAAGTTGACATAAACCTGAAACTGCAATTTAATTATCAATTGTATTTATTAATAAGTATAAACTGTAAGATCAGGCCGGCAGAGCAGCTGGCGGCTTGGCAGAGCAGCAGGCAGCCTGGCAGGATATCAGCGGAAGGGCCTGGCCGGCCTTAACCAGTGGCGTGATTTATCCTGGGGAAACAGCCCCAGACCAAGGGTGGCCTACACCACCTGTGACCTAAACTCTGTTAAGTAATATAAGTTGTTAGGCTGGTAGAATTACCAGTGGCTTAGCAGGAGATTTGCCTGAGTTCATTGGGAGTTCGATGGCCCTGGATTGCTTGGACTGAAGGCCTATAAACTGGCACAGTCCTTTACCCAATAATTAAATACACCAAGACCTTTTAATGTGTCAACACTTCACCCTTAGCTGGGCAGACTCTCAATTAGCTACGCTAAATTAATCCAGCACCTAATCCCAAATCGCCATGTGCCCATGATTCCCTTCCAGCATTCTCAAACACACCTACCTGCTTCCATGTCTCCTGGTGGAATGAGCTAATCCTCTGTGTAAAACGCAGGGTTCCTGTTCTAATCTCAGCAAGTCCTGCCTTCCTATACACATTCTGCCCAGCTAACTGGCTATCAGCGACTTTTATTAACCAATCAGAATGCCTCAGAATGGGTGGTAACCAGATCTCAGCATTTAAATCAGCCTCTCAGAAGCAATGTTATTTGACATTCCCCAACATCAACCTATCCAGCATAACTGACCCTTTGTCAGCTTGACATATAAACATATCATTGTTAAGCCACACCTTTCATTTCTCATTCATCCCCAAGATGTCACATTAAAAACATAAAATTACAAATTTAAACACATTAAACGTTCAGTCTCTTTAAAATAACCAATCTCTTTCAAAATTCAAATTCTCAGCTATGGGGTCCTGTAAAATAAAAAATAAATTTAAGTAGTTTCCTATTTCAAGAGGGAAGAACCAAGGCACAGTCACAATCAAATAAAAGCAAAATTAAACTCCAAAAAAATATATAAGTAACTCAACTCCCAATGTGTGGGATTCTCTCAGTTTTCTGGGCTTCTTCAAGGATCTTGAGTCAGTTTTCTGACTCTACCCTCTGCAGCACACATAGCTTGTCTTCTAGGCTCCAGCTGTCTCCACTCCATAGTTGCTGCTTTTCAGGTGGTCATCCCATAGTACTGGTATCTTCTGCTGTATTTGGACTGAGCTTTCATCAATATCCTCTCCTGGGCTCTCTTCCTGGTGCCAAGCCTCACCTTCTTTGTGTGACTTCAATCCTGGGCCTGCAATTGCCACTGAGGGTGCACCTTCACCAATGGCCTCTCTTAGCCTCTCACAGTGCCTAACTTCAGCTGCTTTTCATGACCGCTTCATGCCTTCAAAACAGGTACTACCTGTGTGACTCTTACAGTACCAAGTTCAGCTGCCAGTGTGAGGCTGCCTCTGGACACAGTTATGTGTGCTCTCAGGAAATACTTCCCTGAAGATCTCATCTCAGTTATGCTGGTCTCTTCAAAATCACCACTAATTTCTTAGCTCCAGCCAACCAGGAAAGGAAAGCAATGGTTTTCACTACAGTAGTTCTGGTATCTTGTTAATCACAGATGATGATTTGGTCCCAGCTAACCAGAACCACAGAATCTTAATTCAAAATAACAAATGGCCCCCATATAGTCTTAAGCTTCCCTCTGAAAGTTGACAAGTCAGCCCTCCATCATCTGCACTGCCCTCAACATGCTTACCATTTAAGCTCCTACAAGAGAGCTCATAAGAATTGAACACACAATGTTTTTCTCTGGCCAAATTCCCAAAGTCCTTTCATAGTCTTCCCCAAAACAGAATGGTCAGGTCTGTCACAGCAATATCCCACAATTCCCATTCTAACTTGTCTTAGTTAGGGTTACTGTTACTACAATGAAATACCATGACCAAAAAGCAAGTTGAAAGGAAAGGATTTATACAGCTTACATTTCCATTGCATTGTTCATCATCAAAGGAAGTCAGGACAGGAACTCAAATAGAGTAGGGACCTGGGTTTGCTTACTGGCTTACTCAGCCTACTTTCTTAAAGAACTCCAAACCATCAGCCTAGGGGTGGCACTACACACAATGGGCTGGGCTCTCCCCCATTAATCACCAATTAAGGCAATACCTTACAGGTTTTCTACAACCTGATCTTATAGAAGCGTTTGTTTGTTTGTTTTTTTACAAATTGATTTTCCTCCTTTTATGTTTGAGAGAAAGAGATAGACAGACACACAGAGAGAAAGAGAGACAGAGAGACAGAGCAAAGCTTTTGTTTTTTAATTGAAAATAGATTCTTCTCTCATACAATATATCCTGACCACAGTTTCCCCTTCCTCCACTCTTCCCAGCTTTCCCCTGCCACACCTCTCCCCTGGTACCCTTCCTTCTCCCTTCAGAAAAGATCAGGCCTCCAAGAGACAACAATCAAACAGGTCAAAACAAGATAAAATAAGTCTTATTGAATAAGACAGTGCAAAAACCCTCATACAGAGGCTGGACAAGGCAACCCAACAGGAGGAAAAGTGTCCTAAGATTGTGCAGAAAAGTCAAAGACAGATTTGCTGCTCCCACAGTTAGGAGTTCCACAAAGACATCAAGCTAACAGCCTACAACATATACCCAGAGGACATGGTGCAGACTTTCTGAGGGTCCTTGCTTGCTGCTTCAGTATTTGTGAGCCCCTGTGAGCCCACTTTAAGTTGATTTTGTGGGCCATGTTTTGCTGGTATCCTTCATCCACTCTGACTCCTACAATCTTTCTACCCACTCTTCTGTTGGATTCCCGGAGCTCTAAAGGAAGGGACCTGATGGATACCTCCAATTTAGACTGTCTCTCAGCATAACTGGCTGTGGGTCTCTGCATCCATTCCCATTTGCTTCCAGAAGAAGTCTCTCTGAGGATGACTGGACAAGGCACTGATCTATGAGTAAGGCAGAATATCATTAGGGATCATTTGATTTTTTTTTTTTTTAAGATCAGTTGTGTTTGTTTCTACCCTAGGTCTCTGGGTTATCCAGTGTCCAGTTCCTGACCATTGAAACAATGTCAGACATGGGTGTGCTCTCTCTGGAGTGGGCCACAAGTTACATCAGACATTAGTTGGCCACTCCCCCAAGTTCTGCACCATCATATCTTGGAGGCAGTGCAGATTGTAGGTCAAAGGTTTTGAGGTTGGGCTGGTGTTCACATTTCTCTTTCAGTAGCCTGAAAAGTACTTTCCCATACCAAAGAGACTAGAACTTAGGGGTGAAGACTCCATGCAGGTACCAGGTCAATCTGTCTATGAGATTGTGGGTATTGTCCTCAGCAATGTCTCTGTGTGTGTTTCATGTCCATATTGTCTGTCTGTCCATATGTACATATCACCCCCAATGCCAGTTTGCACAGAGCAGCCCTGGAGGCATTCCTTAATTGAGCTCCCTCCTCTCAGATGACTTAGCTTGTGTCAAGTTGCCATAAAACTATCCAGCACAATGCCCATTGTGAGACTTCAATGAAACCCCATTATTTTGAGTTTGTGTGTGTGTTTGAATTCTAGAAATTTACAAAGTAAAAAAAAAAAGAAATAAAAGAATTAAAGAAAGAAAGAAAGAAAGAAAGAAAGAAAGACCTAAAGAAAGAGAGAAAGAAAGAGAAAGAAGAAAGAAAACAGTAGGACAGCTTTCATCACAAGCAGGGCTAGGGGATTACATGGCTGAGGGCCAGTAGTCCTTATTATACCAGCAATTCTTGTGTCTTAAGATGCTTCAGGAGACAATGAAGCTGAGGTTTCATGGAGGAGGATGGGGGTTGGGGTTGTGTGATTTTATCAGATTTCTTAGAACTTGAAAAGGGATCAGTGTTTGATCTCTATCATATTCCTCCTTTGATACCCATGGATCTGAGAGACCTGCAGTAGTACAGTAGAAATGCTGACATTCCTGCCCACTCAGGCCTATACTCAAAATCTACATGTTTATCTGTTGCTTGGAACCAGGCCCAGGACCCTGGGGTGGTGGTGGCGGGCAGAGATGAGCTGGTACAGAGTCAACGACCCAGACTCTTGGAGCCCAGTAAGTGGCAAAAGCAGAAAGGGGTGCCCCTTTTGTACCCTACACCCTAATGTGTCTCATTACCCAGTGTGACATCATCAGTCTGTGGGCATGTCTGGGCAGGTCTCAGGCCGGCTCCATGTGGAACCTGAGACACACATGCACAATGTTTAGCAGCAGGCCTTGTACCTCCTACATGCATCAGTGATGACAGTGATCCATGTACACAATAAACATTGACAAGTACAGACTCTTAAGCTGTGTGATCACTACATTCTTCTGCATAGTAATATGATTTTATTGACAGTTCTGTTGGTTGGATTTTAGGATGGAATATATATACATATATACATATATGTATATATATGTGTATGTATGAATATATATTAGTGTCTATTTACAATTCAATGCTGTTTTGATCACTAAATCTTTACTTTGAGATTTTCAATTAGCAATAATCACGCCTTAGATAAACCTCATTGGCTACGATACTGCCCCTGTGCAAAGCTTACTTTGAGATTTTTAAAACAACTCCAGACTATTTAAAATTATGGTTTAGCTCAAAGAGAATGATACAAAACAATGTCAACTTTCTTTTGCAAATTTGATAGGTTTGATTTGCAGATATGCTTGTTTCAGTAGTAGTATTTAGGTTTCATAGAGTGGAAGAGTTTGTATGGAAATAAGTTTGAAATCAAGTCCCAGGTTGCTGTGGTATGTGCCAGTAAAATACCAAACAGGATTGTAAGTTCCATGAAAACAGGAAGATGAGTTGGGTTTGAACAATGTTGGTGGGTCACCGAAGGTGCTGCCAGTTCTTAGTGTGAGCTTTGCTTTCTCAAAGCAGCTTCCTCCTTGGCCAGAAACTCTTTGCTTTTTTCCTGAAGCACATCCAATAGCACACAAAGGAAAATGTCCAAAGAATCCCTGTGGTCTATTTTCTTCAGTTTCCACTGGCAGGAAACTTAAGAACCTTCTCACTTCTCTGAAGTACGATCATCAAATAGGTTTCTATGTGATTTCTTTGAAAATAATTGAAAAGTCTTCCCAAAACACCAGTAGGATACAATGAATTACTTCATCAACATGTATATTATCCCACCAGGTATCTCAATTCTTGATTCTTCAAAAGTTTATTTGGTAAAGTCAAGATTCTAATTTATTCCAATTACATTTCTAGTTGCAGTTTCTGTTTTCTATTGAAAAAGAAAAGATCAAACTTTTAACTTTTAGTACAATATGTGTGTTGATTCCAATTCAGTTGCTGTTAAAAATAACTAAAAATATAAATAACCCATAGATGCACTCTCATTTTAAAAACTACATCTCTGGTACTTGCATAAAGATAATCCTCTGGGTGACTCACCTTACAGGTGTGGAGTCAGGTCCTCTCAAGACTCCAACTGGCCTTGGGACCTCCAGAGTCCACAGAATCTGTGCCTGGACACAGAGGACCATACCACCAGAGCCACTGCAGGCTGAACACTCAATGTGCAACATAGAGACCTCTGTCTTGTGAGCAGTGAAACAATCTCTAGCCATTCCTCATTGCCTGGGAATAGGCTGCACCAGCTCACAGTGCGTCTGGCTATTAGATGCACAATGATCCTGAGAACCCCCTATGAGCAGCAGGGGAGGACCACAAACAAGGTCCAACTCGCAGGCTGCAGGGGAGCTACAACCCCACCCAACAACCTGAGGCCTGCCAACCTGCACTGTCATCTATAGGAAGACAAGTTGGATCCCAAGTATCTACAGGAGCACATCACCATCACAACCCCTTACCTGAGTCCCCAATTGGGATGAAACAGGAAGGGGTGAGCTCTCGGAGACACACTGAGAATATCCACACAAGGCCCCAAACAGCCAGTGGAAAGCAACAGATTTCCAAGCAATTTGACTGCTACACCAAAGCGGCCCCTTTGGATCAAGCCCAGAAGACAACAGGAGCAGACAGCTAAGAACATCCAAATGGCCAAAGGTCAGAGAAAAAACAGAAACAACAGAAGTCAGGGAGACATGACTCCAACAAACACAACTATGCTAGTACATCAAGTCCTGACCACCTCACCACAGCTGAAACACATGAAAACGATGACAATTCTACATTATGGAAAGTGATAGAATCCTTTCAAGAAGAATTTAAATCTATGAAGGAATTCAAAGAATCCGTAATTTCACAAGCAAAAGCAACGGATGACACCACTAGAGAGCTCCAAGTCAAAGTGGCTCAACTTGAACAGGAAAAAGACGGGACAATGAAAGACTTCCAGGCAAAGACAAGCAAATTGGAGCATGAAATGTACAAAATGAATAAAATTATTCAAGATATGAAAATGGAAACAATAAAGAAAACAGAGTCAGAGTTAAGAGTGGAAGTGGAGAATCAAGGGAAGAGAACAGGAACTACAGATATGAGTATCAAAAATAGGATACAAGAGATGGAAGTCAGGATCTCAGGCATGGAAGATTCGATGGAAGAAATCAGTACAACATCCAAAGAAAATGAGAAAGCTAAAAAATCTCTCACCCCCAACACCCAAGAAATCAAGGACTCAATGAAAAGACGGAACCTAAGAATTATAGGCATAGAGGAAAGAGAAGACTCCCAACTCCAAGGTCCAGGAAATATCTTCAACAAAATCATAGAAGAAAACTTCCCAAACCTAAAGAAAGAGATGCCAATAAAAATCCAAGAGGCTTACAGAACACCAAACAGATTAGATCAGAAAAGAAACTTCTCTCGCCACATAATAATTGAAACTCCAAATGTACAGAACAAAGAAAGAATATTAAAAGCTGTAAGAGAAAAAGGGCAAGTCACATACAATGGCAGACCCATCAGAATTACACCTGACTTCTCCTCAGAAACTTTAAAAGCTAGAAGAGCCTGGACAGATATCCTACAAGCCCTCAGAGAACATAGGTGCCCAGCCAGCCTACTATACCACACAAAGTTCTCTATCAACATAGTTGGAGAAAACAAGATATTCCATGACAAAATCAAATTTAAACAATATCTACCCACAAACCCAGCCCTACAGAAGATCCTAAAAGGAAAATTCCAACCCAGAGAAGATAACTACACCCAAGAAAACAAAGGAAATAGAAAACTCCACAGCAACTAAACCAAAAGAAGCACAGGACGACCACCTATACCAAACTAATGGGAAATAACAACCCCTGGTAACTAATATCCACCAACATCAATAGATTCAACTCGCCAATAAAAAGACACAGGCTTACAGACTGGATCCGTAAACAAGACCGATCTTTTTGCTGCATACAACAAACACATCCCACTATTGAAGATAGATACTATCTCAGAGTAAAGGGCTGGGAAAAGGTTTTTCAAGCAAATGGACCCAGAAAGCAAGCTGGAGTAGCCATCCTAATATCAAACAAAATAGACTTCCAACAGAAGTTAATTAAAAAATGACAGAGAAGGGCATTACCTACTCATTAAGGAAATATTCATCAAAAGGACATCTCAATATTGAACATCTATGCCCCAATACAAAGGCACCTACATTTGTAAAAGAAACGCTTCTAAAACTTAAATCGCACATCAATCCAAACACTTTAATAGTGGGAAACTTCAACACCCCACTCACAACTATGGACAGATCATCAAGACAGAAGCCAAACAGAGAAATAATGAGTCTAACAGAGATCATGAACCAAATGGACCTAACAGATATCTACAGAACGTTTCACCCAAATACTAAAGAATACAACTTCTTCTCAGCACCACACGGAACCTTCTCCAAAACTGACCATATAGTTGGACACAAAGATAGCCTCAACAGATAAAAGAAAATTGAGATAATCCCTCGTATCTTATCAGACCACCATGGAATAAAGCTGGACTTCAACAGCAAAAGAATCAACAGAAAGCATATACAGATATGGAAATTGAACAAGTCTTTACTGGATGACTACTGGGTCAGGGAAGAAATAAAGAAGGAAGTCAAAGACTTCTTAAAATCCAACGAAAATGAAGGCACAACATACCCAAACCTATGGGACACAATGAAAGCTGTGCTATGAGGAAAGTTCATAGCACTAAGTGCCTTCAAAAAGAAAATTGTGACAGCTCATATTAGCAAATTAACAGCTAAACTGGGTGAATTGAAAAAAAAAAAGAAGCAAACACTCCCAAGAGGAGCAGAAGGCAGGAAATCATCAAACTTAGGGCTGAAATCAACAACTTAGAAAAAAAAAAAGAACTGTATAAAGAATCAATGAAACAAAGAGTTGTTTCTTCCAGAAAATCAACAAAATAGACCCTTAGCCAAATTAACTAAAAGGCAGAGGGAAAATACCCAAATCAACAAAATCAGAAATGAAAAGGGAGAAATAACAATAGACATTAAGGAAATGCAGAGAATATTTGGGTCCTACTTTAAAAATCTATACTCCACCAAATTTGAAAACTTAAGCAAAATGGACAATTTTCTTGATAGGTTTCACCTACCAAAGCTAAATCAAGATCAGGTTAACAGATTAAACAGCCCTTTAACTTCTAAGGGAGTAGAAACAGTCATTAAAAATCTCCCAACCAAAAAAAGCTCAGGGCCAGAGGGTTTTAGCACAGAATTCTACCGGACCTTCAAAGAGGAGCTAACACCAATGCTCTTCAAACTCTTTCACAAAATAGAATCAGAAAGAACATTGCCAAACTCATTCTATGAGGCCACAGTCACCCTGATTTCTAAACCACACAAAGACCCAACAAAGAAAGAGAACTTCAGACCACCCTCCCTCATGAACATAGATGCAAAAGTACTTAATAAAATACTAGCAAACAGAATTCAAGAACACATCAAAAGTATCATACACCATGATCAAGTGGGCTTCATCCCAGGGATGCAGGGATGTTTCAACATACGAAAGTCTATCAATGTAATTCACCATATAAACAAGCTGAAAGAAAAAAAAAAACACATGATAATCTTGCTAGAGGCAGAAAAAGCATTTGACAAAATCCAACACCCCTTCATGCTAAAAGTTCTGGAGACAACTGGCATACAAGGACCCTACCTAGAAATAATAAAGGCAATATACAGCAAGCCAGTGGCCAACATCAAATTAAATGGAGAGAAACTTGAAGCTTTTCCTCTAAACTCAGGGACAAGGATGCCCACTTTCACCATATCTCTTCAATATAGTACTTGAAGTTCTTGATAGAGCAATAAGACAACTAAAAGAGATCAAGGGGATACAAATTGGAAATGAAGAAGTCAAATTATCCCTATTTGCAGATGATATGATAGTTTACATAAGCGACCCCAAAAATTCCACCAGAGAACTCTTACAGCTGATAAACACCTTCAGCAAGGTGGCTGGATATAAAATTAATTCAAAAAAAATCAGAAGCCCTTCTTTATACAACAAACAAATGGGCTGAGAAAGAAATAAGGGAAACAACCCCATTCACAATATATATATTCACAAACAATATAAAATACCTGGGTGTAACTCTAACCAAGCAAGTAAAGGGACCTGTACACCAAGCCCTTGAAGAAAGAAATTGAAGAGGCCTTCAGAAACTGGAAAGATCTCCCATGCTCATGGATAGGTAGGATCAACATAATAAAAATGACCATCCTACCAAAAGCAATATAGTATCAAAATACCAACACAATTCTTTATAGACCTGGAAAAAGCTATTCTCAATTTCATATGGAACAACAAAAAGCCCAGAATAGCTAAATCAGCCCTATGCAATAAAAAAAAAAAAAAAAAAAAACATCTGGTGGTATCACCATCCCAGATTTCAAGCTGTACTACAGAGCAATAGTAGTAAAAACAGCATGGCATTGGAATAGAAACAGGCCAGTAGATCAATAGAATCTAATTGAAGACCCAGAAGTGGACCCACATACCTATGGCCACCTAATTTTTGACAAAGAAGCCAAAACCACACAATGGAAAAAGGACAGAATTTTCAACAAATAGTGCTGGTCCAACTGGATGTCTACTTGTAAAAGAATGAAATTAGACCCATACTTATCACCTTGTACAAAACTTAAGTCCAAGTGGATCAAAGACCTTAACATAAGGCTGGTCACACTAAATCTACTAGAAGAAAAAGTGGGAAAAACCCTCGAACTCATTGGCACAGGTGACACCTTCCTGAACAGAACACCAACAGCTCAGGACCTGAGACCAACAATCAATAAATGGGACCTCATGAAACTGAAAAGCTTCTGTAAGGCAAAAGACACTGTCATTCGAACAAAACGGCAGCCTACAGACTGGGAGAAAATCTTTACCAACCCAACATCTGACAGAGGGCTAATATCCAAAATCTACAAAGAACTCAAGAAATTAAATGCCAAGAAACCAAATAATCCAATCAAAAAAATGGGGGATGGAGCTAAATAGAGAATTCACAAAGGAGGAATCCATAATGGCTGAGAGACACTTGAAGAAATGCTCAACATCCTTAATCATCAGAGAAATGCAACTCAAGAGGACTCTGAGATTCCATCTCACACCTGTCAGAATGGCTAAGATCAAAATCTCAAATGACAGCACATGCTGGCGAGGGTGTGGAGAAAGGGGAACCCTCCTCCATTGCTGGTGGGAGTGCAGGTTTGTGCAACTACTATGGAGGTCAGTCTGGCGATATCTTAGAAAACTTGGAATATGCACCCAAATGCCTCTTCACAGAATCATAAGGAAGTTTCCTCATCTATGTTTATAGCTTTAGAAGAAATAGCCTTATTTGTAATAGCTAGAAACTGGAAACAACCCAGATGTCCCTCAACTGAAGAATGGATTAAAAAACTGTGGTACATCTACACAATGGAATATTACTCAGCTATCAGAAACAATGAAATTATGCAATTTGCAGCCAAATGGATGGAACTAGAGAAGCTCATCCTGAGTGAGCTAACTCAGACTCAGAAGGATGCACATGGCATCTATTCACTTATAGTAGGATTTTAGCTATATAGTACAGGATATCTATACTACAACACAACAAAGGGAACATCGACATAGACTTTGTTTGTTTGTTTTTAGTTTTGTCTCCCTGGCAATGAGACACTTTTCACTGGTGGTACTGCCTTGTAGGCCCCCAGTGTATGAGAAGGCTCTTGGCCCTCATATGACTTCTGAACTGAGGCGAGGGACTGTTATGTAGGGACACTCCACTCCAGAGGAGTGGGCTGGAAGGGTTAGGGGTTAGAGAGTAGGACGGCGGGGCTTGGAAGGGGGGGGAAGAGGACAATATGATGGAGATGTAACCTGAAGCAACTAATAAATACATTTATTTATTTTAAAAAAAAGATAATCCTATCTTTTATGTGTGATTAATAGTCTCATCATTCTTCCTCTACAATGTTCAAGCGGACCCAGTGTCTGCTAAGAATATTCTTCCCTTACAAATGACCATAGAATACCAAGTCAGTACATTACAATCCAACCTATACACCTAAGTCTCAGGGAACATCATGAAAGAAAAAGTAGAAAGCTTTTTAGAACCAGAGAATCCGATTGTCTGGTGTAAGATTGTGTTTTCTATATATTACAACAGTAGTTCTCAACTTGTGGTTGCAACCCCTTTGGGGTTCAAATGACCCTTTTACAGGAGTTGCCTAAAACCATCTTAAAATACATATATTTACATTATAAGTCATAACAGTAGAAAAATTACAATTATGAAGTAGCAACAGTAATAATTTTATGGTTGCTGTCATCACAACCATTTTAGAGGGATGCAACCTGAGGAAGTTTGCAGTAATTGTTCTAGATATATGCCAAGGACCTTGAAACAGGGCTTACTAAGGATAATAGTCTCAGACAAACCTGCTCTGATAATTTTTACCTGCACTCTAAGTAAGGTACTTCCATTTTCTAACTTAAAATCAAGTCTTTTCCAGTACTCAAACAACCCATATAATGTAAATAAATTAAAATCATACCAGTGCGATGAGACTATTTCTACTTTCAGCTATCCATGGCCAGCCTCGGCCAAAGACCATATCAAAATGAATGAATAAATTAGTTAATCAATTAAAAATAAAAATAAATAAATTATAAATATGGTTAATCTTAATTCTCAGTGTTCTCCTACTATATATGATACTACTCCTGGATAGAAGTAAACAAATGACTACTTACTCCAGATAGAGAGCTAATGATAGACCAAAATAAAGATACCACCAAGATTCAACTTGTTAAACCATTGAGTTTTATTGAAGTAATTTATAGGAATATGGATGAGGGGTTACTTACAGGGCAAAAATGACTCAAAGATAGCCATTTCTCTAAAATGTCACTGCACATGAATGACAGCTCATGAAATCTGTAAAATTGGAGTGCACTGCATAGCCTAAAGGCAGCTCAACATGTCAGAGAGTGTCCTTTTCTGTTAACTCAGTTGGTCTGAGCCTCTTCCTCGTAGCCCAGTTTCCATGAGAGTCTTCTAAGCCTCTTGGCCGGTCTCTGTCTCTTTCTGGTGGTGTGGCTGGTATGAGAGTATCTTTCAGCAGTTTTTAGTGCTTACCTATGCTTCACGGGAGAGGGACCTTGTGTGTCTAGTTAGTTTCAGGGACTTTCTGAAACCTATGAATTGTTTACTTCCTGGGCTAATGAGCTTTCTTGCAGAGTGGAAGGTTTTCCCTACCTTGAGTATATCTTTGTCTTAATGAATTTCCTTCTAAAGTAGAGATTTATCTCAGAGGAAATTACAACACACCACTTATTGATTATTTTCTTCAGACATGTGAGATTTTACCTATAAACCTCAAAGCAATTATTTAATTTTTACATGTGGAATTGCCCAGTCACGCTTCCTGTAAACTCTAGACTGGCCTTGAACTTTTGATCCTTGTACTTCAGCCTTTGGAAACTCAGATAGTCTTATCTATAGTGGCCCAAATTCCAATAAATAACATAAACATACATAAAGTAAGTAAAAACTGTTTAGACAGCTTGTGTGTGTGTCATCTGTATGTTTGTGTATGGTGCTAGGACTTGAACACAGGTCCTTATATATATTAGAGAAACATCGTACTGCTGAACTATATCCCCAGCAAAAATTATCCAATGTAAAAAGTGTTAATGTGGGTTTAATTGTTATAAACCTTTCTGTGATTAATTCTAATCTTCTTAGAGTGAAAATTGTTTTTTCCACTTCAGAAACTTTAAGTCACCGCAGAGACATTTGGCAGCTCCGACTCAGAAGCTGACTGAGCTAGTATGGCTTTTCTTGCTCTGACCTCAACTTGAGCTTGTGGGTACTGCAATAGTTCTGTGTTTGTGGTATGTGTCACCTAGGTGTCACCTAGCTGACCAAAGACTACACTTTATTCTATATTAGTTATTATTAGTCTCATTTTTCCCTCTGAGAAAAGAAATTCTACTGTCATCTACTGTCATTTAATCTAAATGTTCACCCCCCCCCCCACAACAGATTTATCATTTATTTGGAGAACAAGAGCCTTTCAGAATTTTCATTTTCTATAGTCTTAAAAACATCAAAAGCTGTTGTGTGGTTCTTCCCCCAAACCCTCAGTCCTGCCAAGACTGGCTCTAACACTTAAGGTCCTCTCAGTGTCTCAGAGACTGTAAGAACAATCTCTGAGTCCCCAAGGGCAAGAGACCAATGTTAACTTTGAAGAGTTTCTCTAAACAGTCACCTGATCTAGACCTGGTTGATAAAGATTCTTGTTACCACATGCAATGGGAAATCCAGAGAAATACATGTAGGTTTTCTTGTCTGATGCGGAGTACTGGGGTAGTCTTTTCCAGCACCCAGAAGTGGTGAGAAAGTGTATTCCTCTGGGCCTGTACCAGACACACTGCCTCATCACATTTCTAAATGAAGCTTTCATTCAGTTTTTCTTGTTCTCTCTCTCTCTCTCTCTCTCTCTCTCTCTGTGTGTGTGTGTGTGTGTGTGTGTGTGTGTGTGTGTGTGTGCGCATGTGTGTGACCAAAGTACATGGAAATTCACCTTTTAGAATCTAAATGACCTGAAACCTCTTAGCATTTCCTGTGACAAACACTACCTTCTTCCTGACCAAAGAACAGACATGGTGAGCCAATGTCAAGCTTACATCTCTCATTTCCTTCATTGTTTTGTGGTCTTGCCAGATGTTCATGTTGCACAGCATTTGTGCATAAAATGCTATCTAACTCCCACAGTCAGTCTTTAGGAGTTGGGGAGAAGTGTTTAGGTCTTTACCTCAGGTAGAGTTGGCATGAGGAGACTGAGATTCCCTTATTAAAGAGGAGATAGGTGAAAGGGAAGCAGAAGTCAGGTGCAGGACACATGGCTGTGCTTTGGTGAGTTGAAGAGGGTGGATAGAGTTGCCAGTGTGTGCCTAGTGTCTGTTCATGGAATAGGGTATTCCTCCAGTTATAGCAATGGACAGAGTTGATGAGAGTGAATAGAGTTGAGGAAGGGAACTGAACTTCCCTATGGATGGGCAAGGGTTCTAGGTAAGGGTGGATGATAGTGTTAGTGACTCAAATTGAACCTCCCTGTCTGAAGGGGAGGCAGAAAGGGGCTTTGGAAGGTAGACAGGACATGTGTTCCTTGGCAATTCACAAGAATGGGAAGAGCTGCTGGTGTGATTCTAGTAAGCCCCCCCCCCCCCACTGGAGAACAGCAGCCCTCAGATAGTGTGGATGGGTATAGCTGGCAGCATGAATCTGTTATCTGGCTAGAAATTGTACCAGGTACCTTCAGAGAGGATGTGCAGAGTTGGTGGGCTAAGTAGCTTAAGTGTACAGCGTGTCTAGTAGCTGCCTTGGTTAGAGAGATGGGGCAATAGTGTTGGAGCAGGGAGACCTTTAATCTCAGGACAATCTGTCCTCCTTAAGGAAGTCTGTACTAGAGATAGATAGATAGATAGATAGATAGATAGATAGATAGATAGATAGATAGATAGATAGATAGATAGAACATGGCAAGACAAAGTTGATCCACAAAACTAAAATTATATGATATATTAAATAAGGGAACTACAAAAGAAAATTGGGTGGGTGTGCAGTATCTGCATGTGGTCCTTCCTTCACCTAGGTGCACGTGCTGTGCCTGCATCTATGCTGTCCACTCTAGCCTGTGGCTAAGACCAAATCTCTACCTCACAGAACACTCATGGAAAGACTATGGAAGTCAGAAAAGTTGTGGGAGTTGGTTTTTTTCCTTTCACCATGAATTTCCCAGGTGAATTCAAGTCTACAGCCTTGGCAGCAAGTACCTTTACCCACTGAGCCATCTAAATAGCATGTTTTATGTTTTTTGATGCAGTGTCTCATGTATCTCAGGCTGACCTCAAACTAGTTGTATACCCCAAGATGACCTTGAACTCCAGATATTTCTAACTTTATTTGCCAAGTGGCGGTATCACAGGTGTGTGCTGCCACACTCAGTTTACAAAGAGCTTGGGGTTGGACTCATGCTAGGCAATCAATATACCATGTGAACTACACCCCTAGCATGGCCCTCTAGTTTTAAATGCTGATTTCTATCCTCTGAAAAGCAAGAAAACATTTATTTTGATGTCTAAATCTATTGCTGAATGATGAGTTGCTAACTCAGCAGTACTTTGTACTTGATACAACACTTACAAATCAATCCAGGTTTAAGGCTGGGCTTCACAAATGTAAGTCCAGAAAATAATGATCTTTTTTGTTTGTTTGTTTTCTTGCTTTTGAGACAGAGCTTCTTTGTGTACCAAGCCATGTCTGTTCTGGACTTTCTTTGTAGACCAGGCTGGCCTCGAACTCACTGCGATCCCCCTGCCTCTAACTCCCGAATGCTGGGATTAAAGCAGTGTGCCACCATGCCTGGCTCAGAAAATGATCTTCTAAGAATACTTGGGCTATGTAAGTTCTTGGTTACCAACTGGTAATAAGTAATGTCATAAGAAATTAAGGTATGAATCAGATCGATAATTAATTGGTTTCACATGGGACACTCACTCCTAAGAGACACTCAAATTTTCTCTACATAAGCACTTCCAGGTGACAGAGTAAAAAAGAGTGTCTGTGACTGAGATCTCTTTCATCCAGGTAATGGCAAATATTTGTATTATCTGTCTCTTCCTATGAAAAAATGTCTTTTGTTTCTGAAAATAGTCATAGTTCCCTAGTCAAGTGTTGAAATTATGGTTAAAAATCTCAAACACTGGTAATAGGGATTAATAATAATAGAAACCATAAATAAGGTGAATGTTTTTTGCTAGTAGTTCTATGTTAAGTAGTTATTTTCAAAAAGTACTTGGAGATGAATACATTGATAGCAAGCATAGAAAGGTTGAGTAACTTATAGTCACCTCCACATTAATAAACCCAAAGGAGGAACCAAACACAGAGGGCTTTGAGCTGATAACACACTATCTCAAATCTGTACTATCGGTACAGACCAAACAAACTCTTTTGTATTACATTCTTTCTAAAAATATTTGTAATTTTTTATTATTTTTAAGTTTTGTGTCTGTGTGTAGGTATGGATAGGTACTAATGAGCGCCTGTGCCCACAGAAGTCAGAGGCATCAGATGCCCCTGGAGCTGGAGTTATAGGTGGTTGTGAGCATCCCAAAGTGGGTGCTGGAAACTAAACTAGTCTACTTTGCAAAAACCCCAAGAATACTATTTATTCAGACAGGTTATTGTAAAATAACTGTAAATTTTTTCACTGTAGCTAAGATCAGTTAATAAACGTAACTGTGAAACTTTAGTATTATTATGTAAAATATTACATATATATATGAAGTGCAGAGATTATTGTAATAAATATGAGGATTTTTATTTTGATTTACTTTTGGCGACTGTACCTCTTATGTAGTCCAGACTGTCCTGAAACTCACTATGTAGCTCAGGCTAGCCCTGAACTCAGGGATTGGCCTGCCTCTGCCTCTTGAGTCCTGGTTTAGTGATGTGTGCCACAATGCCTGGCTTATATAAGGATTTGTAAATGATAGCATTGACATATTCTGTATAAAGAGATTATTTTACAATATAAATAAACCAGGTTATTTGTGTCTAAGAATTTGCTATCCTTAGGAGGATAGCAAGCCATATTGTAATAGATAAAATTATAAAATATCTTAAAGTGTTTATGAACTGTCAGAACCTCTATCACCTGACTCCCCATTAGTCCTTACCTCCATCCAACTGCTCCTCTTCTTCCATTTACTTTACCGTCTTCTAGATACCAAGTAGTTTTCTGTCCTGGAGTCTTGTTTCCAAAAATAGAACAGTTGCCCCTTCATATCCATAGGATATTCATTCCTGTATTCAACCAATTGTAAATAAAAAATATTTAGAAAAAAATTGTATTGCACATGTACAGATATTTTGCCTTGTCATTACTCTCTAAACAGTATAGTATAACAACTATTTAAGTAGCCTTTCATTGCATTAAGGGTTATAAGTAATCTGTGGATGATCTAAAGTACACAGAGGACGTACATAGTTTACATGCAAATTCCACACTATTTTATATAAGGACATGAGAACCTAGAGATGGAAGAGTCTATGGGTTGCCAGGAACCAATCCTCCATGGGTTCTGGATAGGAGTAAGTGATTGTATTATTCCATAGTTTCTCGAACTCTTAACTTCTACATTGTTGCTTTGCCATGTGTGGTTTATAACCTCAGCCATTTCACAATCCAACGTAGGTACAGGAGTTCTAGTCCTCAGGTTTAGATTCTAAACAAGAGGAAAGAGGAAGGGCAAAGAGCATTCCATGCTCCTGTGTTTAATTGCTAGTCTTGGCTTAGTTGTTAGCCTGACTACATCTGTTAACAAACTAAAACCAAAGCAGCCTGGCATACCTATGAAGCATTTTCTTGATTGGATTATTTGCTGTGAGGAGAATTAGTCACCCTATAACTGGGCCACACTGTCACATGGAAGAAGTAATCTTTTCCTTTTTGCCTGCTTGCCCTCACTCTTGCTGGGAAGTTTTTCTAACCTGTTGCTCAGGCATTTTTCATTGTAATTTGTAGCAGAATTTTAGCAGAGCCATAGCATGGAGTGATGGCATCTAAGCTTTGAGGTAGCCTGTGATCAGTGACTGTTATCTGAGATTTTATGTGGTTATTCTTGGTTTTCTGAGATTTGGGGGGGGTTATCTCTTTTGAGAATACTTTTGATTCTCAGAGCCTTTGAATAAGTTAGTCTCTGGACATGCCTAGCAAACCAGAAAGTTTTATATGACTGAGAACTATTTAGGTGATGGGTCTTTCAAGACAACCCCTAGATTAGATAAGAAGTTTTGGTATGCGGAAATTGACTAACTAAAAGTGCCTTTTGTGTAACAATAAAAAGAGCTTCTTTAGAAAGCTGTCAGAGTTCAGTCCCTGAGAGGCTGATCCTCCTGCTGCACAAGAAGCCTAAATCCATCCCGAAGTGTCTCTCTTTTATTCAATCAATAGACTGAGTTATTAGAACCCATTGTTCCAAGATGCCAATGTAGACTGAAGACCAGTAGCTTTCTAAGCATCCTCTTGCACTTCAGCACCAGTTGGAACTACTGAGACATCCAATCTTATGGAATGAACCACTGTATTCTTGATCTTTCAACTGGGAGACAGCCATTGTTAAATTACCCATATCACAGCTTGTAAACTAATCCAATAAATCATAATATATATATATATATACATTTTATATATATATATATATAAATGCTATCGATTCTTTTCCTTTCAGGGAACCTTAAGTAGTAAACTAATATACCATGAAATAGCAGATAAAAATAATTAAAAAAAAAATTTTAAAACCACGATACTTATCTACTGCCTTCATGGCAGCCTTACCATATTCCAAAAAGGTAGCCTTTTTAGTTGAAGTTGTTTCTATCAGCTCTAGTAGAAATGTTGAATTTGATATGTTTGTACTACCTATCAGTCAGGTAATTCAGACATTTTTATTTTGGCAATAGAAACCTGCCTCCCCTTTTAAAATAAAACGAATTGCACAATCCAATATATGAAAATCTACAATTATTGACTGTTATGGGGTCTGCTTTGATCCAACATAACTCAAACACTAGGTCAATGCAGATGACAAAATTTACTGTAATCAAGTAACTACTGATTGATCAGGGCCATAGAATAGATTTGGCAGAGGAACTGCAACCCTGAGCCAGGATATTTCAGAATATTTAACATTGCAAACCACAAACATCTGTGCCAAGTTATTATTACATTTTTCCACCAATCAAGATAGAAGTTGTTTCCTGGACCTGTAAAAATGAGCTTAGTTTGACCCTCCCAGCAAGATGGAGAAGTTGTCCTTGAGATGTTTGGACTCAGACAGCTGTTCTCCTTAAGAGAGAATCTGTGCAGCTATGGGGAAATCCCCTGCAACTTCAGGGCCTGGAACTTTGAACTTAGTTTCCCTCTATGATTAAATGTTGTCTGAAAACAAAATGGTGGTACTTAGAACAAATTTCTTTTGCTTGTTACCAATATCTCCCACCTTGTCTTTGTACCTTATTCAAACCTTTGATTATCTATTTCTAAGTATATATCTGTTTCTAAGTATATAGGGGATTGTACTGGGCTCTTGGGATCATGAGCATATTTGAGTTAGTTCTTGACTGAATAAATTTAACAAAAGCATTGAGAATGCAAGGCCCTATGAGGAGGAGGAAAAGGAGCCCCAGTGGTCCTGCTAAGGTGGTGAGCAAAGTGGTTAGTGAAGGGGATGAATCAGAGAAGGTCTGGAACCAGTTATTGGTGTGTCTCCCTTGTTCCTCCCTGTCTAAGAGGGTTTGTTTTATTTTTACTAAAATATTTTGGACAATTCTTGAATGGATAGCAAAAAAATAAAATAAATAAATAAATAATCAACAAGTTTTTCCCAAAGGGAATTTATATGTGACTTAACATTTCAGCCTGTTAAGGGGGTAGGGATTATGTACTCTTTTGTAACTACTAACAGCTGAAATTGGGGTGTTGGTTGTCAGGGCCTGGGAACACTGAAAGGTTAGTCAAAAGCTGGGCAATGGGGTATTTTTCAGGAGCATCTGATTAGCTGATCCAACTGAAGAAGCAGGGAAGAGTCATGTTGGCTCGACTGATTTATAAAAACTTTCAGCAAGTCCAGAGCTCAGCAGTTTGTAGTTCGCTAATGTTCCCTGGGTAGAGTCTGTCAGTCAAGTGGGAACCTGCCTAGACACTAGGAATAGAAGTTAAAATTTTCTAGTAATTAGTGAAGGGGAGGAATACCAAGACCAGGGAAAAATTCCATTCCCAGAAGTAGACAGGTGCAGAAACTTGAACTTTATTTATCTGGAGTCCATATGACTTGTGGGAGATAGATCCGGGTCTTATGACTTCTTTAATTCCCAGAAGCTTATATGAAGTTTTAGTTTACAAAAGGAGATAAAAATTTAGACATATCAGTATTACCATTGTATTGAAATCCATATTGTAAGAAAAGCAGTTAACAGGTATATGTAAAACAGGAGTAGACTCATGCCTTTGAGTCTCAGCAAAAACTATAGATTTAGATTAAAAGGCATGAAAAAAATATATTTTGTTCAAAAAGCAAGGTAAATAGATTGGGCAGAGATGCTTTAGCTGGATGAAAAGCATCTTTAAGTTATATCTAGAAGACAATCAAAGAAAATCCAAAATCCTGAGCTTATTCCTGAGTAGAAAGGAGTCAATGTTCCATTACCTTACCAGAACTCCATTGATCACTGTTAAAATTCTGAACTTTTGAAACCATAGTATAACAATAGCATGGGGGGGGGGGAGAAATCCGAAATATTTTCCATTTTTTCATATACCTTAAATCACTTTCTTATATCTCTATAACTTGCATTTACATACCTTAAATCATTTTCTTAGACCCTCAGAACTTCTTTTAGCTTTCATATCCTCAGACCTTTATACATCTTAGAATATTTTCTTAGTCTTTTAGAACTTGCATAGACTTTAAATCTTATTCTTTCCATCTAATCATTTATCAGAGACATGAGTAGTTATTATTGAGAGCAGTCATTGCAAAGAAAGTTCTTTTAAATAAAGGAACAGTAAAAAGTTACTTCTGAGACTGGTTTATATCTTAATATGAAGCCTGTTAGTAAGGAAAACCTGTCTACTTTCCTTTTCTACCAAGAGATGTAGTTGATCTAGAAAAAGTAAGTGTAAGGGTCCAAGAATTGCTGAAGAAAGAGCACAGACTCAAAAGTATGCAAAAGTAAAGAGTGTTTATTCTGTAGAAACTTCCAGCATGCCGGGTCACCAGCTATACAAAATGACAACCCGAGACAAAGGTACCCAGGCCTTTAAAAGGAAATCAGCTCATCAGTGGATGAACTAATCTCTATTCTGATTGGGCAGCTAAGGAGCAGTTACATGAGGCACAAGTAGATTGGTCAGAGCCAAGTGGTCAGCTCCTCAAGCAACATTCTTTGGGTTTTAAACCTTATAAAGTCACTTAGTAGCTGATTGGCTCAGACCTACCTTGGGATTTTCTAGGGCTTGGATACCTGTGGGCTGAGGTCATCCCTGGTTTATACCCGACTTAATCTTAAATCAGATGGATTGGCATTTTCTGATTGGCTGCCCAAGGCCCGTGGTTTCTCCATGAAGGTTTAATCATTCTCCGGAAACTGAAACTTTGGCCTAAAGTGTAATCAGCTTTTGTAGTAAAATAGAGCCTACTTGTGCCTGCTGATTTCATAAGGCTTGAATTTTACATGGAAATGAACTAATAAGGTGGCTGCAGCATTGGGGAAATGAGCTAGTTGCCTGCTGCTACCAAGCTGACAAACTTACAGTTAGCATAACCATCAATGCTATCAGAGATCTGAGAAGAATAAATTATAGCAAGAAATACAATCCAAATGGCCTATGTATCAATTAAAATGATAGAGACTTACCCATTACGTAGACAGCCATCCCATCAGGCTCCTGTGGTGTTGATGGCTTTGTTAGGGGCATAGGTTCCAGGGCATCTTCAGTCTTTAGATGCCAGACTCACCAAGTCTCAGAGGTTATGGAGAAGGAACATTGACAAAACTGATCTTCGTTTGTCTAGACATTAACTATAGACCACTTGTGAGTCATATTCTGGAAGCTCACACTAAGTATTATGGTACTATATATTGAAATCTGACCAACAGAATACTACTAGAGTGGGTGTATTAGTTATTTTCTGTTGCTGTGATAAAATGCCATGACCAAAAGTAAATTTAGGAAGAAAGGGCTTATTTTTACTTACTGTCCCAGAAGGTTAGAATCCATAATGGTGGGTGGGAAACAGAAAGAAGAAGAATACATTTTTTCCACACACAATGAGGCTACAAACCCTTAAAACCTTTCCCCAGTGATGTGCTTCCTTTAGCAAGGCTTTACCTCTTCAGTGAGCATAAAAGTGAGTCTTTAAAGGAATTTTCACAAGGCTCCAAGCAGAGCATCAGAGACCCAGAAGTACTATACCGGGATAGGGCAGCATTCACTGTCTGTCTCCAGAGAAACTGCCTGCTTGTGTAGCTTCTCAACTGCTCAGACCACATCTATAACTCAAACTCTGAAAAGAAATCCCCAAAGGTGAGAAAAAGACCCTCAGATGCAACTACTGTCCCCCAGAAACAGTATTTTACTTTCGTGGTAGAATTAGGGAGCTATCTTGGTGGGCTGAACACCAATGCAACTGAGAAAAATGATTCTTTAATCCTACCATAACTTAAATATTTCTGCTAAAACAATAAAAGAGATGTAATTTTTTTAAGTCAACAAACAATCTAACCCTAGACCTGTAAGCCCCAATACAACATGAAAAATTTAGAACATGGCTCAAAAATTGACAATCCCCAGTAATGACTCTGAAAGAGCATGAATTCAATGAGATTGAAGACAAAGAATTCAGTAATTTTATGTTCACAAAAAAGAGAGAGGTCATAATGAACAAATTTCAAGAGACCAAAAACAAATAGCAAATTTTTTAAAAAGTCAATACAGGACATAAAAATGGAATTCAATAAAGAGAAACACTGAAAAGAAAACTAAAATACCAAAAGTTAAAATTTCAATAAACTAAATAAAATGCTAAGTGGAAAGACTCACCAGTAGAATGGATAGAATGAATCATGGGGAGGACAGGATCAGGGATTGAAGACAAGATAGAAGAACTGAAACACTCAGTCAATGAGAAAATATATTAATAAAAATGTATGAATGAGATATGTGGGTTGAATTGTACACTATGAAAAGACCACATTTTATGAGCCACGGACATAAAAGAACTTCACGACAAACACAAGAACATATTTTAAATAAAACTGTAGCTGTTTATAACACCCAACAGACAATACTAGAAAAAATATTCCCCATATTATAGTTAAAACACTGAATATTCAGAACAAGAATGTATAGTGAAGGATATAAGAGAGAAACACCAAGTAATGAACAGGGGTAGGTCTATCTAAATAACAGCTGATTTCTGGACAGAAATTTTTATTTTTTATTTTTATTTTATTATTTATTTTGTTTTTTTTATATTTATTACTTCAGGTTACATCTCCATCATAGTGTCCTGTTTCCACCCCTCTCAGTCACGCCCTCCTACCCTCTACCCCCTATCCCTTCCATCACACTCCTCTGGAGTGGAGTGTCCCTACATAACAGTCCCCGGCCCCAGTTCAGCAGTCATATGAGGGCCAAGAGCCTCCTCATATACTGGGGGCCTACAAGGCAGCATCACTATGTGTCTTATTGACAGGAAAAAAAGTCTATGTTCATGAACAGAAATGTTTAAACCAGAAGGTATTGGTAAAATAGATCAGTAGGTGAAGATACCTGCCATCAAGCCTGAGAACCAGAGTTCAATCCCTGGGACCCCACATAATAGAAGGAAAGAACTAACAAGTTGTCCTCTGACCTCTTCATGTGTGCTGTGGCATGCCCCATACACACATATACAAACTAAATAAATAAGCAGCTGGGATGGCATGACAGGAAGAGAAGAAATATTAGATATAACATCAGATTCACCTCAATACAATAATAGTAGGTGACTTTAGCATCAGTTTACTTCAATGTCACCAATTTCTAGCTCATCCTGGAGGGAAAAGAAACTAAGTAGAAATACCTGGGTTAAATATCACACATCAAACACACCTAGCAGACAGATATAGAACACTCCAACAAAACCTAGAGTGACACACACATTCTTCTTAGCAGCCATGGAACTTTCTCTATACACAAAGCAAGTCTCAACAAACAGTAAAATTGAAATAAATTTTTTGTATTATATCTGACCCCAATGGAATAAAGAGAAATAAAATAAAGAGAAACTAGAAAAAACACACACAAACTCATGGATATTTAACATGGATATTACATTCTATTGAATGATGAATAAGTCATTGAAGAAATCAAGAAATAAAAATTTTAAAGTCCTCAAATTCAATGAAAGAGAAAAGCCAAAATATCAAAATACATGGAACACAATGAAGGCAATCCTATGAGGAAAGCTTACACCTAGGGGTTCTTACATAAAAAAATAGATTACAAATGCATAACAATGCACCTTAAAGCCTTGGGAAAACTAGAAAAAGCCAAATCCAACAGCTGTGGATGTAGAGAGACAGTTATGGTCAGGGTGGAAGTTAATACATAGAAATAAAACAAAACAAAAAGCCAACCAGATAATAATAGCAAAATATAGAGAACCAATGAAAATAAGATTTGGTTCTTTGAAAAGACAAGACACACAACTCTGTAGTCAGACTAATCAAGGGGAAGAAAAAGAGCCAATTAACAATATTAGAGACAAGCCAGTTGTGGTGATACAGTCCTTTAACCCCAGCACTGGAGAGCAGAGGCAAGTGGATCTCTGTGAGTTTAAGGCCAGTCTGATCTACAAAGCAAGTTCCAGGACAGCAAGGGCTCATTACACAGAGAAACCCTGTCTCAAAAAAACAAACAAACAAACAAGCAAACAAATTATATTAGAGATAAAAAGGGAGACATTGTGACAGAACAATGGGATTTATAAAATCATTAGGACATAACTGTAAAATTTATATCCTGATCAATTGGAAAACTCTAAAAGGAATGAATGAAATTCTAGATACATATGACCTACCAATATTATATCAATATTAGATAAGCAATTTAAACAGATATATGACTAATGAGACCAAAGTAACCCACCTAGAAAATACACACCAACAACAAAGATCATTATAGGTGAATCTCTCTGGTTAACACGAATATAAAAATTCTCAAAATATTTGAAATGGAGTTTAACAACATATTCAAATGCTCAGGAATCAATACATTTCAGAGAAATTTCCTGATCATTTCAATGAAATGAAAAAACCTTTAAGAGATAAAAATGAAGGGAACATATCTCAATATAATAAAGGGTATACAAAATAAACCTATGTCAAATTCCTACAACCCCTTTAACCTATCCACTAAACCTATTGATAATTATAACAACCACTTTCATAACCTTTTAGAATGATACAGTCTCTGGGGCAGGTCCTCAGTCGTCAGGAACACAGTCTTTGTCGTAGATTCTTTAACACACTTAGCGGTCCTTTTTCTGGATCTCTCAGATGCAGGTTCGTCAGGGTAAGTTGGTTATTGCAGTCTCACCTTAAATAAGGCTTCATGCTTTCTTTGTGGGAGACCCCAGCCATCTGCAGGCCAACTTACTTCTTTTGAATCAGGAACTCAGCTGCTCTGCCTCAGTCCTTAAAGCCAGGCACAGTTTCCCCTAGGCCACTGATCGGACAGATCAAACCCCTCCAGGCAAAAGCTGAGCCACAGGGTCCAGTCCTTGGCCTTTTGGTGTCTTGCTCAGGCTTTCTTTGCTCACCGGCTTCTTTCTGCTTCAGGGAGAGAGCTGGCCATCAATGGCCAGCCCTTTTTTCAGCAGGACTCTTGGAGCTCTCTAGCATCAGGGGCCTCTTCCCTTTCTGGGCTCCATGCACTGTCCTTAAATAGGAGGAACTCTGTTTCAGCTTAATTTGGGCTCCGCCCACTTAGCAGCTGAAAACAATGTCAGGCCAGATACTTTGTTTCTTCAAGTCTATTGAGTCTTTCCTGTTTTTCCTGACTTCAACCTTGTTTTTCAGTCTATTAAGTCTTTCCTGTTTTTCCTGACTTCATGCTGATAATGCTCTTCAGGCCCCGTATTAAAAGACAGTATCAGAAACTCCTATATATTTTCTAAATCTAATTTATCTAACCGCCTACAATATACCATACTGCATATACATTATTTATATGTGTAAATGAAGAAAAACCTCAAAGCTACCCACTTTCTGTATTCTTCTTCAATATACTGCATAAAGTCTTATAGCAATAAGACAAGAGAAGTTCATACAAGGGACATGTCTTAATTAGGGTTTCTATTACTGAGATGAAACACCATGACCAAAAAGCAAGTTGGGAACGAAAGGGTTTATTCAGGTTACACTTCCACATTGTTCATCATTAAAGAAAGTCAGGACCAGAACTCAAACAGGGCAGGAACCTGGACGCAAGAGCTGATGCCGAGGCCATTGAGGTGTACTGCTTACTGATTTGCTTCACATGACTTGCTCAGCTTACTTTCTTATAAAACCCAGGCCAACCAGCCCAAGGATGGTACCACCCACAATGGGCTGGACCATCCCCTATTGATCACTAATTGAAAAAAATGTTTTAGTGTCAGATGTCAGGGAGGTATTTAGTCAACTGAGGTTTCTTTCTCTCTGATAACTCTAACTTGTGTTAAGTTGACACAAAATCAGCCCATACAGGACACTAATAGGAAAGTGTGATGGTAGATGTCAACTAATATCACAGAATCTACAATCCCCTGAGATATGGACTCCTGAGCATGTCTATCGGGATTACCTTGATTGTATTAATTGATCCAACTTTACTATGGACAAGACAATTCCCTCGGCAGAGATGAGTTCTACAAGGTGTATAATACAAAAAACCCAAAGAGGGAGGGGAATCCAAGAAAAACAAAATCACAGTTCCACAAAACTGTTTTGACTTTACAGCATCAGTACCTTTGCAGAAGTATTTACACAAATGTAAAGAACATCCATCCAGTGCATAGAATACATCACAATTACTTACAGTTGACAGGAAAGTCTAGAAAACTTTAGAGCCTACCAATAATGCTTCGAGGACACTACAAAATATATTTCCAGTGGCTGCAGTGGTATGAACCGTGTTCATTCTATTCACAAATATTTACAAGATCTATTCAGACTGGTAAATTTTTATGATAATAAATAAGTGAAAATATATTGGCTCAAGTAAGAAAACCAAGCTACTGATTCTAAACAAAACACACAATCCACAGCTAGATATTGGTGGCACTTCTGGAGCTGGGGGATAGGTGTGCTCAAACTTTGTCATTATTCAAACCAGCTTAAATGGTTTTGTAAATATAAAAATGTGCTTCTTTTTGTATATAGATAAAAATATTTAATGCTTCTATTTCATCTGATCTCAAACTTTTTATTTTAAATTTACTACAAAGACAACATATCACAAACAAAATTAACTTAATGGACCAATGTTTTACTTCTTATTTCCCCAGCTTTTAATTACAACTTCCCCTAATTAGCTGGGTTTTGTCATCAAGTAACTTTTTTTAGATTAGTATTCTCTTCTTGCATGGCCAAGATATCTACCATCATTTGATATGGTTTATGGTTTTCTTGTGTTGTATTGAGACTCAAATCCAGGGTTTCCCACAAACTAGGCAAGTGCAAGCTATCCTCCAGCTTCCAAGTTTCCAGATTTGTTACTTTAAACACAGACAAACACAGAAGACAGAAGAATCTGGTGGTGACGTTGTGGGGGTTTAATCATAAAGAAAATAACAATCAAGTTTCTTAACTACAAGTCTACTTTCTGGGGCAGCCATAAAAAATAGCATAGACTGGGTTAAAAAGGACAGGAATTTATTTTCTCAAAGTTTTCATCTAAAAGATCAAAATTAATGTGGGTATATCTGGTTTCTATTATTTGCTTGTATAAAACTATCTGTGTTTTATGCTCACATGATCTTTATGTGTACATGCATCACCAGTGTCTTTGTAAGTTCAAATTTCCTCTTGTAAGGACACAAGCCAGCTTGGATTAAGACCCATTCTAAAGACTTCTTTTTAATTTAGCCATTTCTTGAAAGACCCTGTCTCCAAATACAGTCACATCCTAAGGAAATGGAGTTGGTACATAACAATGGAAAATATGGGGCACACAGTTTAGCCCAAGACAAATTATAAGGAGATAATAGAGTATGAAGGGATCTGTTGATTAAGAGTTTAAGAGATATTAGGCAGGTGCAACATGGATATTATGTGGACAGTGACTAGAACATACTAAACATCATGAGATAATCATAGAAATTTGAATAATGACTGGATATTTCATGATATTAAGGAATTATCAGGGTAGAGGCTCAGTCCTTGTCTGACATGCAGGAGACAGTGGTTCACCTAAAAAACAAAAAAGATGATCTTCTGTTAAAGTGTGATATTAGAGTTATCAGAGCTTTTAGGGTACAGACACTGTCACCTGTGCTCAATAGGCCAATTAGAGATATAAGTGATAAGAAAAAGCAGAGACAGATTTACTCAACATGGCCATACTGGGAAGATAACAAAATAAAGATGCCCAGTGCCACCCCACCCAATTCTATCTTCGACATTCTGACCTGAGGTTTAGTTTAAATGGAGGGCAGTAGGTATGGATAAGTAATCAGTCTGGGTTAAAGTGTAATTCTGACTATTATTGACTCATCATTGTCTTGCCTCCTGGCTTCCAGTTTGTCTGGAAAGTTGTCTATATTGTATTAGATACCTTTTCTAAGAAACAGGCTACTCCTTTGGTTAACACCAGGGCCTAATTCTTTCCTTCCCCATGGTGAGATCACTGGGGCTCCTTGGAGTCTGACAGCCAAAGAGAGGGTAAGTTTTAGTTACTTTTCTGTTTCTGTGGTAAAATACCATACCCGAAGCATCTTGGAGAAGAGTTCATTGTGCTTACGGTTCCAAAAGTATAGGAGTCCATCATGGTGGAAGTCATGGCCATGGACAGGCATGGTGACTGTAGCAGGAAGCTGGGAGATCACACACTATCCACAAGCACGAAGCAGAGAGAATGAACTAGAAGTGGCATGAAACCTTCAACTCCCAGAGCTCACCTCTAGTGACATGCCTCTAGTAATGCCACACTTCCCAAAGCTCCCCAAGCAGCACCATTAACTGCTGTGATTAAAACACTCAGGGAAAAATCAATTTAGGGTAGAAAGGGTTAGTTCAGCTTATACTTTTACAGCAAGATCTATCTTCAAAGGAAGCCAGGGCAGGAACTCAATGTTAAACAGGAACCTGGAGGCAAAAACAGAAGCAAAGGCCATTGGAAGACTGTTGTTTTGCTCCCAGTGGTTTGTTCAGTGTGTTTACTTATACCAATCAAGATCACTTGCCCTAGGGTTAGTACCACCCTCAGTGAGCTCCAACCTCAATCATTGATCAAGAAAATGTTCCAGATGTTTTCCTATAGGCCAATCTAGTAGGAACATAACAGCAACTGAAATTTCCTCTTCCCAAATGACTTTAGCCTGTCAAGTTGACATAAAACTGGCCAATGTGCACATCTTGGATTTTATTCAATCCTCTTTACTGCCACATCTCTGTGAAAGAGAAATCTGTGCTGGTTGTGGCTTTCATACCTGTAAAGGGAATTTAATCCAGCAATATGGCTACTCTGGTTGGAATACAGACATGCCCTTAGCAGTCACCTTTAAACCCAAACAATGAAAGTAAAGTTAGTTTGTAGAAGAAAGCATTCATGTTTGAAAGTGATATCTAATTGAAAGGCAGGCAAAGTGACAAAGAAGAAAAAGATTTGACCGAATAGGATATATCCAACTCTCATGACAAGAGAGAGGATAGGGAAGCTACCTTAGTTAGAGCAGCACGCATGCCCACACGCACACACACAAACACACACACACACACATACACACACACACAGAGAGAGAGAGAGAGAGAGAGAGAGGACAGAGAGAGGGAGGGAGGGAGAGAAAGGAGGCAGCTTTACTGAGAGAATTTTACAGAGACAGGTTGAAGAGAGAACAAGCTAGACACAAGTGAAGACGGAATGACCCAGACAATGAGAAGGAGCCAGAGGATTAGAATATATTGCCAATGTTAGTATGAGGTCAAGCAGAACAATTTAGTTAGAAACTGAGAGAGGCCAGATTGAATCAGTCAGTTTGGAGAGGAGTTTGAGCCAGAACAGCTGAGTTGAATCAGTCAGCCAGAGTTCAGAAAGAGGTAGAAAGGGAGACTTTATTCAGGAATAAATCTTAGAGGCTGAAAACATTTTAGGCCTAGATTAGATTGTACAGAGAGAGGCTAGAAGGTTACACGACTAGGCCTAGGTTAGTAGACAGAAACAGTAAGCCACAGAGATGACAATTGCATCAGATGAATAAAAATTACTTTTACACATGCCATTATGCTTATATTGTCCAGTACTAGGGCCCCCTGGGAGGCTCTGTAGTCTTCCTGTGTAATTTATTAGTGTTAAGAGGAAAACTTTTTTCCTCAGCCAATTTGTCTGTTTGGCAACCTGCAAATGATCCTACTGTAGACAGATTAAATATCAGGCAGGTAATGAATATTTATCTATATGCATGCAAGAGCATGCACATGAAAACTCTTTCTGAACAGCTAGAGGTAGGAGTTTGTATGCAGATTTACGAGGAGAAAGTGCTTTTATGGAGAAAAAAAATGGGAATTTGGAGAAACAGATGGAAGATACCACAGACTATGATATTATTTGGTTATGTAGTCACTCATTCAAGTAGATGTGGTTAGCCCCCTTCCTGGTGAGGTTGTTCTCCTATTAGAAATGCTCAGCATCCTTAATCATCAGAGAAATGCAACTCAAGAAGACTGAGATTCCATCTCACACCTGTCAGAATGACTGAGATCAAAAACTCAAATGACAACACATGCTGGTGAGGGTGTGGAGAAAAAGGAACCCTCCTCCATTTCTGGTGGGAGTGCAAGCTTATACAACCACTATGGAAATCAGTCTGGCGATATCTTAGAAAACTTGGAATAGCTCTGCCTCGGGACCCAGCCATACCACTTCTGGGTACATATCCAAATGATTCCTCACCAAATTACAAGGAAGTTTCCTCATCTAAGTTCATAGCAGCCTTATTTGTAATAGCAAGAAACTGGAAAAAAACCCAGATATCCCTCAACTGAAGAATGGATTAAAAGACTGTGGTACATCTACACAATGGAATTACTACTCAGCTATCAGAAACAATGAAATCCTGCAATTTCCAGCCAAATGGATGGAACTAGAGAAGCTCATCCTGAGTGAGCTAACTCAGACTCAGAAGGGTGCACATGGCATCTATTCACTTATAATCGAATTTTAGTCATATAGTACAGGATAACTATACTTCAACCAATGCACCAAAGGGAACAGGAACATAGACTTTGTTTCCTGTCAATGAGACACTTTGCCCTAGTGTTGATGCCTTGTAGGCCCCCAGTGTATGAGGAGGCTCTTGGCCCTCATATAACTGCTGAACTGGGGTGGGGGACTGTTATGTAGGGAAACTCCACTCCAGAGGAGTGGGATGGAAGAGGTAGGGGGTAGAGGGTAGGAGGATGGTACTGGGAGGGGCAGAAAGAGGACACTGTGATGGAGATGTAAACTGTAGTAATAAATAAATATAAAGAAAACCACAAAAAACCCTGAAAACTGCTGGTCTAAAGGGATGAACCTAGTGGCATGATGACATTTTAGATGATTCAATAAACACTGAAGGAACCCTGGAGGGGGGGAGAAATTTATAACAGCTTTATCCCCAGAAAATTTTGCTTTCTGTCAGATAGGAGGAGCTCCAAGGTGGACTTTCTACCTCAGTTTTATGTTAAATGTCTTCAATTAAAGTAACCTTCTTCCCAATTCAGTGAGGCATAGTGGATTCCCATATTTGCATGCCCCTCCAATTTTTTAGGGCTTTGTGATAGGTAGAATTATGCCCTCCCAAAATGTCTGTGCGTTAATCCCCAGAGGGTCTGTATGTTAGCCTACATAGTGAGGGAGAATTACAGCCACAGGTTACGTTAAGGCTATTTATCATTATAAGTGAGAGAGGGGACAGATGAAAAGGTGAGAGATAAAAATGGGGATAGAGAGATACTGTGTTGTAGCTTAGATGGAGGGATGAGCCCGTGAGCAAGGAATACAAGCAACCTCTACAGCTTAAAATGGTTCTAGAAAGGAACAAATATATTGGCAGCTTTATCCTAGTCTGGAATATTGCCCTATGTTGGACTTATGATTTCTACATATGTAAGATGATAATATTATTGTGTTGATTTAAGTCACCAGGTTTATGGTCACAGCAATAATAGAAAATATAGTTCCATTCTAACATTCATTATTTTCTTCCTTCCTTCCTTCCTTCCTTCCTTCCTTCCTTCCTTTCTTTCTTTTTCTTTTGGAGACAAAGTCTCTTTACATAGCCCTGGGTGTCCTAGAACTCACTATATAGACAAGGCTGGTCTTATGCTCATAAATATTTTGCGGGCCTGCCTCTGCCTCCTGAGTGCTGGGATTAAAGGGGTACACGACCATGCCCAGCTATATTCTTTAATCAGATATCTTACCATTCACTGGGAAATAAACTGAGTTTGTTCTCTGTTTTCACTGAATAATTAGCATAGATTTCTGTGACTTTAAAGCTATATGGGTTCTCTCTAGCAACATAATAGCCACATATTCTTCAGAAGTCGTGAGATAGTTTTCTTCTAGTCACTTTTAGCTCTAACACTGGAGACACCACTACTCAGTTTCCGCAGCTTGAGAGCTCAGTCTTCTGGGTGGATTCTACTTCTGATTCAGTTGAGACTCTATAGCTTCAAGACTGCTGACTGAGTGGCTAAAGTTTCCCATGACTCCATTCTCAGGTTCCATTCATTTGTTACAGTGGCTAAGCTGAGTTGAGGAAATGGATATTTTAATGGTTAAAAATACACATCCAGATGAAGAGATACGTATCAAGTGATATCCGGAAGGGTCTCAGGCACAGGCCTTTCTGTCCCTGTGGAGTTGGGGTGCATCATACAGATGAGTTTTCTAGGTGTGCAGCCATCATGAAGTTCTCTAGACCATGCCATTTGTACTTCTCTGGAGACATCAATTGCATATGCACAACTGAATCATGAACAACTGTGCAGAAATATGAGGGATGAGTAAGCAGGGCATGACGCAAAGCTAGAAGACTACGGTGAGGAGACCAAGCAAGGCCCATGTGCCCAGCTCCTTCTGGGTGCCTTTGTAGTTTGGTATGATATGGGATTATTTTTTAAATATGCTTTAGTAATATGGGAGTATAGATCATGTGTAGAGTATATTTGCCTCGCATGCATGTGGTCCTGGGTTCTACTTCCAACATGCAAAATAACA
>CAJQZJ010000594.1:581459-584419 GCA_907164525.1 Lophiomys imhausi
ACTTAAGACTCTGAATTTCACCCCCTAAATATAATACCATATCATGTAAGGCATTAATCCATTGTTCCATTTTTACATCAATGTGCTGTTGATCATCCAAGGCATAAGGAACATTTTTTGTTAACTGATCCACATAAGTATCTGTACTTCCTGTGACAGGGTTACTGCAGTGATGGCAGCAGTAGCAATGAGACTGATAAGAGCAATGATACCGAGTACAGTCATATCTACTTCTCTAGGTCTACACTGTAATGCAGTATGAATACTTTGTAACACTTGCAACCACTTTTCATTATACCAAGTTTAAGTAACATTAACAGGCAACATTCCAAAAGAAGGTCTAGGAACAGCTAATACTTGATATCCATTAGGCAAAAAGGTAATAACACAGTTAGTTACAGTTTTACAGGTTACATCAATAATTAAGGATTTATTTATTAACAGACAACCAATGCTTTGAGTATTTTTAGAGAAGCAAATAGGAAAATGCAGTCCAGACCCAATGTAGTTAAACTCCTTGGTAACCACCAATGGTTTTATGATACCAGGTAGTCCCAACAAATCAGTATCATTTACTAAGTCCTCACTTCAGGACGATGCAATGAAGTTGGGTGAAGAAGGGGAGGATCTGGAACATAGCCCAATATAGGTCAGCCATCAGAGGGAACGGGAGCAGCAACACCAGGACCCATGTCAGAAGCATCCTCTGCATCAGCAGGAACTGCCACATGCCGCACCGACTGTTCAGGCAGCCATCGAGCAGCATCTCAGTCCTGCAAGAGAACACAAACATGACCTCATCCCCATATTAACTTCGGGTTGGGTCCATTCCATGCATCATCTAAAAGATCTCTTCACTCTGTCAACAAAATCCTGAAAAGGCTCATCAGGGCCCTGTCTGATTTTTGAAATTTCCATATGTAAGTCTCCTTTCATATGAATTGCTTCCCAAGCTCTCTTTGCGGCAGCAGTAATTTGAGCACAGACTCCAGATGATATTGAATTTGTTGCTGCACATCCTCATATCGGCCCTCTCCAGCGAACATATCATAATTAACTAGCAGCATTATTAGCTTGTGCATTCAGCTCTGCAGTTTGTGCCAATTTTCAGAAAATGCTGATTTCCACAGTAAATAGTCACCCCCTGTTAAACATGCTCGAGCAAACTGTTTCCAATCATTAGGAGATAGAACTTCAGTAGCCAAGCTATCCAGCAGCATAAGCGTATACAGTGCTGTTGCCCCATACTGAGAAATAGCCAATTTGACCTCCTTTAACTGCTTAAAAGGAATAATTTATTGCTGCCAGGTTCTGTTTCCCTGATGATCAATTACTTTAGTCCTGGTAAATTCACAGACTCCTCTTGTTCTATCACCGGTTGTACTCCTCTCTGAAGTGGGGACAAAGCAACCTCAGGGCCAGTCGATGCAACTTTCACTTAGCTAACTCAGTTTCACTGGGAACTTTTTCTTTTTCTTGTAGTTTTTGTTTTTGTTTTGTTTTTTGTTTTTTCGAGACGTGGTGGTTCCTCTGTATAACAGCCCTGGCTGTCCTGGACTTGATTTATAGACCAGGCTGGCTTTCAACTCACTGAGACTTCCTCCCAAGTGCTGGGATTAAAGGTGTGTGCCACCATGCCGGGCTGGAACTTTTTCTTTAAGTAATTCTGTTAGTTGTTTCTGAACCTGACTAAACTGTTTCTTTAACCCCTGAACCTGGGTGTCAGGTTCTTTATGGACAAGAAACACCTCTGGCAGAGGGGGCCAATCCTCATCATGATCTCCAGGATCTAAAGTATCTCCTTCGCCTATTAAAGAAGTTAGAGACAGAGTGGAGGGTAAGGGTGGTGACAATTCTTTTTGCTCAGTATTCTTGAGGGAGGAACCTAACATATCCTGCAACTTCTGAGTTTCATGCCTAGGATCTAAGACATCCCGAATTAGGGCCCATAAAGAGAAAGTATCTATGGGAACATTTTCAGGTCCATTAACAGTATAATAATCTTTCAGCCTATTTCCCACCTTATCTCACATTTGTAAATTTACAGTTTTATCTTTGGGAAATCAAGGACAAAGCTTTTCTTAAAAATCAAAAAATGTTATAAGTCGTTGATGGCTCATCTTTGTTCCTCAAGCCTTTAGCATATTCTTTAACATTTGAACAAAGAGGACACAGCTATTACCCTGTGCCATTATTACTCACCACTGCTCCCCTCAGTATTCAAGTGCGCTCTTATCTTACAGTGCTGTCCCTCACTGTACCCCTCATACTCGAGCCCCACGTTGGGCACTACGTATGTCCAGGCCTGCTGGACATCAACCTGGAAAGCTCGAGAGAGGGAGTGAGGATTAACAAAGAGACAAAATTAATGCAAAGCATAGAGACCTCAGAGAAGACTGAGGCACCATTTATTTTACCAGATCCTAATTATACAGTTGCTCAAGAATGAAAACAAGGAACACTCTATGGGAAACAACCTTCTCACCCAGCACCTCAAGGCCATCCCCGCTGGCAACCATGCACCACAAGGACATGTTAACATTCCTTAAGCAAACAAAGTGCAAACATAAAGGCCTTTCACACAGGAACAAAAGGTCATCCTGTGGTCAAACATGGCTATTGCACAGGTCACAGCTCATGGCTTCCCACAGGCACACCATTGTGGAAGAATGTGGTAGTGGAAAGTGTTTTCCTTATGGCATCTGTAAATCGAAGAGGCAGGGAGGAGCTTGGGTCCCAACATCCCCTTTTAAGGACATGTCCTGATAATCCAAGTGCATTCTGATAGGTCACACGTCTTGAAGCTTTCACCTTCACTTGACAGAACCAAACTGGGGGCCAAGCCTTTAACACACGGGACACATTCCTGATTCTACACAGTAGTACTAAGGGACCTGATACTGCCCTGCTCTCTCTCTCTCTCTCTCTCTCTCTCTCTCTCTCTCTCTCTCTCTCTCTCT
>CAJQZJ010000594.1:584429-632201 GCA_907164525.1 Lophiomys imhausi
TCTCTCTCTCTCTCTCTCTCTCTCTCTCTCTCTCTCTCTCTCTCTCTTTTGTTTGACCTCTTGGCCTGCTCACATGTTCTCGTGTATCTATGTTAAACCAAATAAATATGATCTGTGAATCCCAGGAAAATTTCTAGATACACAAACTTTTAGGAGAACTTTAAGTTACCTCTATTCCTTATTTTTTACTGGTTGGACCATTATAGAAAACTTTTATCAAGTGCATCAGGAGTTTCTGGTAGCTGTAAATAGAAACATGGGAGGAATATTGTACATATAGCTGGTCTTCCAGTGTTTTATTTTCTTTACGTTGGAGAGATACTGAAGAGAAACATACTTGCATAAAATATGATTGTCAATCCAAATGCTCTCAGTCCTGTGAGAAGATCTATTGGAAAATCAGATCCTTGGAAGTCAGGCACGACAATGAGCACTGAGCAGTGTAACGGATCTTTCCCCCAGTTCTTTACAACTGATGTTTACCCGTTCAGCATTAGTCCCAATACTGGGCCTCTGACCATCAGACTCCTCAGGTAACATAAAAGAGAGGTCATTTGGTAGAGGGTGGAGATCTGTGACCTGAGACACTTGTGTATACAACAGTCTCTGTAGGCCATCTGTAGGCAGCAGGGACATGTGAATATTGATGTCCTCTTTCTCTGTTACAAATACCATGACCCGTGGTCCATGAAATCATTTCTGATGTAGACAGGAGGTGCCTCCACTCCCATTGGAACATATGAATACCATCACGTTGATATCCTCTGGTACAAAGAGTGCAGTTGATGGTCTGTATCCTTCTTGTCAACGTGGTGATATCCTCTGATGTGCTTGATGGCTTGTAGCCCCGTTTTCCAAAGAGCTTGATCAGTGCTTGATGATATCCTTGTGATATATGTAAGGAGGATAGCCTTGCCTAGACAGGGCTGAGATTGCTGTATCAAGAATCTTCCAGTATATGATCTGAAGGCCAGCATATAGAAAAAGGGTGAAAAGCATACTGTATACAAGGACAAGATAAAAAATGGAATAACTATGTTTCTGAGAGGTACAGATATACTCCAAAGCCTCTCAGTCATGTGATTGCTTTCATACTTACTGGTCAGGTCAGTAGCTCTCTTTACAAATAGCTTGGTCAGCATTTGATAATATGCTTTTGATGTAGATAGCAGGTATTTCTCTTGTCTAACCTTTGGCCCTTTGTTTTCGGAGGCTCCTTTTCTGAGTTCTAACGCAGAAAACTAACTTTATTCCTTCCCCACTCTTAAAATTTTTTTGACTAGACGGACGTGGTGGCGCACACCTTTAATCCCAACACTTGTGAGGCAGAGGAAGGCAGATCTCTGAGTGTTCAAGGCTAGCCTGGTCTACAGAGTGAGTCTGGGACAGCCAGGTATATGTGTGTACCAGGTGCATGGCTAGTGCCCTAAGGGTTCAGAAGAGTGAGTCAGGTCCTCTGGAGTTATAGATGGCTGTTTGCCACCATGTTGATACTAGGAACTAAACCCAAATCTTCTGTAAGAACAAAAAGTGCTCTTAACCATGGAGCCCTATCTCCAGCCCTTCCCTTTCCCACTCTTTCTGTCCTTTATCCCCTAGGCCTAGAGGAAATCTTAAGTCAACTTGTTAATAGAGTTGTTAGGGCCAGAGTCTGGGCCCTGGCAGCCCTAGCAGGCCAGGCTTGGTCAACAATCAGTGAAAGAAACACATGAGAGTGAAAAGCAGACAAAGGAAATGTATTCAGTGTGTTTACATAGGAAAGATGAAGAAGAAAGCCTGTGTAGTGACCACCCCACCCACACAGCAGTGTGGCGGTCTCTCCATCTTCTGTGTCCTGACATGAAGTTTAGGTGCGAATGGAAAGGGAAATGGTAAGCAAAACTCAGTAGTCCTTGCCCAATGTCGTCCTGACTGTCACTGGCCATCATTCCCTGGGATCCAGGCTTTTGTGAGGTCTGACCAGGAAGAATGCTGGTACCAGGCTTCAGTCTTTTCCTTCTCCCAGAAGGAGATTCCTGGGGAAATTCCAATTTCTTGGCGACCTTTGTTTCAACAAAGGGAGGGTGACTAGTATCTCTTGAGATTATCTTCATCCCTGCCAGGATTCATACATGCTTGTCCTGACATCCGGGAAACACCCACTCTCTCTGAGTTCTTCCTCTCCTCCATGCAGAGGGATATGTAGGTGACCAATGCAGAGCCTGGCCTGTTCTTTACTTCTACATCCAAAAAGCCTAACGTTTCCACCTCTCTCCTAATAGGTACAGAGCTCTCCAGCTTGCTCAGCCTGTTATTTCCTCTAACTCCAATGATGTCATCTTTGAGCTCCCTCCTGAGTCCATTTTTAAATTGTTTTATTAATAAGACCAAGATGTGAAAAAGGGACCCTTTACCACAGTGTCCAAAAAAAAAAAATGTAGTGTGGGTATCCAGCCATAGTAATTATTGATTTTCAAAGGACAGAAACTCACATTGCACTGACCAATGATGAAGACTACACAAACTTGTTTCTTAACCAAAACTACAGTTTCTCCTGTTTAAAATATTTCACCCCTAATATGATCCTTGTAGAGGTCAGGGTTTCTTTTCCTCAAATATAAATTGTAACCGAACTTTTAAATTATTATTTATCACTTATTTATTTATTACTAAATTCACTTATAACAAACACCAACAATTTCTTAACTATTAATCCTATAAATTCCTACAACCCCTTTAACCTATCCACTAAACCTATTGATAATTATAACAACTACTTTCATAACCTTTTAGAATGATACAGTCTCTGGGGCAGGTCCTCAGTCGTCAGGAACACAGTCTTTGTTATAGATTCTTTAACGCACTTAGCAGTCCTTCTTCTGGATCTCTCAGATGCAGGTTCGTCAGGTTAAGTTGGTTATTGCAGTCTCACCTTAAATAAGGCTTCATGCTTTCTTCTCTGTGGGAGACCCCAGCCGTCTGCAGGCCAACTTACTTCTTTTGAATCAGGAACTCAGCTGCTCTGCCTCAGTCCTTAAAGCCAGGCACAGTTTCCCCTAGGCCACTGACCGGACAGATCAAACCCCTCCAGGCAAAAGCTGAGCCACAGGGTCCAGTCCTTGACCTTTTGGTGTCTTGCTCAGGCTTTCTTTGCTCACCGGCTTCTTTCTGCTTCAGGGAGAGAGCTGGCCATCAATGGCCAGCCCTTTTTTTTCAGCAGGACTCTTGGAGCTCTCTAGCATCAGGGGCCTCTTCTCCTTCTGGGCTCCATGCACTGTCCTTAAATAGGAGGAACTCTGTTTCAGCTTAATTTGGGCTCCACCCACTTAGCAGCTGAAAACAATGTCAGCCCAGATACTTTGTTTCTTCAATTCTATTGAGTCTTTCCTGTTTTCCTGACTTCAAACTTGTTTTTCAGTCTATTGAGTCTTTCCTGTTTTTGCTGACTTCATGCTGATAATGCTCTTCAGGCCCCAAATTAAGAGACAGTATCAGAAACTCCTATATATTTTCCAAACCTAATTTATCTAACTCCTACAATAAATTTTAAAAATTTCTGAAGATAATTGAAGGGGGAGTTGGAGAGATGACTCAGCAGTAAAGAGTGGACACTGTTCTTGGAGAAGACTAGATGGATTCCCAGCACCCACAGGAAGCTCAAAACCAGCTCCAACGGATCAGCTTCTGGATCTCCTTAGACGCTGGAACATGCAATACCCTACCCCCAACAAACACATAATTAAAAAATAAAACACATTCCAAAGACATCCAACATTGGTTTGGGATGTTCAGTTTGAGCACAAAACAATGCAGTGATTTAAATTCAAAACAATAACAATGAAAAAATAAAAACAGAAAAATTTCACCTGTATCATTTAGGGCCTGAGATTAGAGACACAGGGTGGAGAACTCCTCCTTTGCTATTGACCCAAAACAAGACTGTTGATAGGTAGATGTTAGTTAGGCGTTCTCAGGCTTGTTGGCCTTTGAAGTCATGGTGGATTTCGAATCCACCTATTTCCTTGGTAAAGCTAGAAAAGTAAACATCGGCTTTGTTACTCCTTGGAACTTAAAATAGAGTCTGAGAAGGTGGAGGCTTCAGGGTTTCATTGAGGCCTATTGAAGCAAATCTATTTCTTCTTGGTCAAAAGAAGGAGGTATCTCTGGCCTTGGGTGGATATGCGACATTCTGATCTGCTCCAAAGATTAGATGATTACATACTATTGTCTCCACCCAGAAGAGTTAATCAGGTGGGCTGGTCAGTCAGCCCTCTACTTACTCTAGGCTCTGCCAAAGAGATGGGAGGAATAATTGCTCCCTTAAGGAGTCAATGTACATATCTTTTCCAGAAGTGTCCTTCCCACTCAATCAGTCCCTTACATGTAGTGCTCCTCCCTTGGAAACACTGAACTTTCTCCCTTTTTTATTCTTTTCCTTTCAGATATGGGCAAAGTCCAAGCATGCTTTTCCAGACACCTTAGGTTTCACTCCAACCCCTGCCTCCCTGAGTGTGGCTGCTTGGTGACCTCCAGTGCAAAAGGAATGGCTTTTCCTCTTCCTTTTCCCTATCTCCCTCCTATCAACAGATGCCAAGGTTTCAGCTTGTCTACCCCATTGTTTTTCTTCTTAAATTCCTTGAGCTTCCTTGAGTCTTGTTTTAGAACTTTTGGTTTGTTTGTTTTAAACCCAGGAAACTAAAAACCAGAAAAAGACTCGCAATTTTCTTGGTAACACTGCTAGTAGCTATCCTGGCAAGATAGGGTCCTTGCTCATAAAGACTCTGTTAGGGCCATTTGCTATTTTGAATTAAGAATCTGTGGTGCTAGTCAGTTGGGGCAGGAGACTCAGCTGTGATTAACAAGATGCCAGAACCGCTGATGAAACCTTTGCTCTACCTAGATAGTTGATGCTAGTTAGCCGGAACTGAGAAATCAGAAGTAACTGAGACCAGAATCAGTGATGTGGAATCTACTGAAAAGTGTTTCAGCACACTGCAACAGAGAAGCTGTGATCCAGAGACAGCCAAGGTTGTACCCAGTGTGGGCAGCGGAACTTGGTAATAGCCAGGTGGTACTGGTTTTGAAGATCTGAGAGGCTCGTGGAGAGCAGCGGTGGCTTGACACTGTGTGTGTGGTTGGCTGGAGTACTAGAAGAGAGCCCAGGAGAAGCTATTGGTGAAAGTTCAGCCCAGTTGCAGCAGAAGACTCCAGTGGTTTGGAGACACCAGTACCATGGGATGGATGACTTAAGGATAGCAACAGCCCTGGTGGAAAAAAAGCCTGAGCCTACAAGACAAACGGTTGGCAAGCCCTTGGGACAAGATCAGAAGATCATGCACGAATCTCAAGTGAATCTCAGAAGCCTGGCACTGACCTTTACATGGTTGGACTTTGGTTTTGTTTTGATGATTATGACTGTGCCTAGTTGTTTCTTCTTGGAATAAGAAAAGATTGAACTTATTTTTATTTTATAGGAGCTCACACAGATTGAAACTGGATTTTAGAAGAGACTTTGGATTTTTTTTTTAAAGAGAGAATGAGTGAACTCTTAATTGAATTTGTAGAGAGTACTTGGCTTTTAAGTTTATGCTTTATATTGTCATATTTTTTAATGTAAGATCTTGGGGATATAAAAACAACAACAATAGTAAAGGGTTATTGTTAAATAGTGTCATATTGGTGTGTCAAGTTCACAGTGGGTCAACTTGTCACAAGCTAGAGTCATCTAAGAGGGAATCTCAGTTGGGAAAAAGCCTCCTTAAGAACTGGCTATAGGCAAGCTTGTAAGATATTTTCTTTTTTTTTTTTTTTGGTTTTTCAAGACAGGGTTTCTCTGTATAACAGCCCTGGCTGTCCTGGACTCGCTTTGTAGACCAGGCTGGCCTCGAACTCACAGAGATCAGCCTGCCTCTGCCTCCCAAGTGCTGGGATTAAAGGCGTGCGCCACCACCGCCCAGCCGTAAGATATTTTCTTAATTAGTGATTGATGGGTGAGGGACCAACCCATTGCAGCTGGGACACTCCTGGGTTGGTGGTCCTGGGTACAAGCAAACAGAATAAGTTTTGAGCAAGCCAGTAAGCAGCACTCCTCCATGGCCTTTGCATCAGATCCTGCATCCAGGTTCTTGCCCTGTGCTAGTTTCTGCCCTGATTGCTTTCAGTGATTGACTGTGATGTGGAAATGCAAGCAGAACAAACCCTTCTCTTGTCACAAAACAAAAACAAACAAACAAACAAAAAACCCCAAAACACGTTTCTCCCAAAGTGCTTTTGGTCATGCTGTTTCAGCGGAGCAATAGCAACCCTAAGACTGCAGCTGTAGCTGGTGCTTCTCAAGATTACCTGGACTTAGGAAGTTTCACTCATGAGAAACGAAATTTGGTGTCTTCCAGTTTATAGTCTTATTTTGGAAGGCGTTGAACTGCCTATTCCATTCTGTACATCCAGCTAAGAGAAATCTCCAAACCTCTAGTATAGGATTCTCTCATTCTTGGCAGCTGCCTGGGAAAGTCCCCAGTCAAAAAAGTAATCAGGTAACTTTAGGGGCAGAGCCCCTTCTCTCATCAGGGGGCCATCTGTCCCATCTCCATAAATCTCGGCACAGTCCACACAAAGTCTACAAAAGCCTGCCATAATTATAATTGCAATTTTGCTAAATTGCATCTTCGGTATCTGTGGTTCCTCTAAGTTCACAAGGGTGAAGGAACTAGGGTGACCCCAGGGCAGCGCCTCGCCTCCGCAGTGACCCGGGCTCTCCGCCCTTGGCCAGCGCCTCAGTAGCGCAGGAAGCCCCCTCGCCCACGTGTGTCCAGCCGCGCGTGGGACCAGCTTCACATGCGCGCGATCGGCGGGGCGGCGCAAGCTGACGTCACCGCGGCTGAGCCTAAGGCGCCTATGGAAGGCGAGCGGACAGGCAGGCAGGCGCTCCGAGCGAGCGAGCGAGGGTGTGCTGGTCCGCATTCAAGTCTGGGCCGCGCGCGCGACTGCTGCTCCACTCCGGACAGCGAAGTGAGCAGAGTGCGGGGAAGCCGGGTGAGTGTGCTAGGCGCCGCGCGAGGCGGCGGGACTACGGATCGCGACGCGCGGGCGAGGAGACCGCGCGGTGTGGGTTTTGAAAGTGAGTAGGAAACACTGACAGTTCAGTCTTTTCTCCAGACCCTTGTGCCCTTGTGCAGTGCGGTGATAGCGGGTCTGCTGATCAGGGCTGGAGGATAAAGTCCAACCCTATTTATTTGCTCCAAATACTTGAAAGGGATAATTGAACTTGGATGGTTAGATTAAGCTGGCTGAGCGAAGTCAGTAGTACCACAGGTGGAGGAGAAGTTTTCTAGGGGACTGAACAGCCTTTGATTAACACCCCACCCCACCCACGGGGCCTAAAGTTTGTCAAGTTTAGGTGTCTTGTTACTGGGCTCCCTTGTTTCTGTGGAGAGTTGTGTCTTACTTTTATTTATTTATTTATTTTGACAATTTCATACCTGGATATAATGCATTCTGATTACTTTTTTCAGTTGTCTACTTTTTTTTTTTAAATGATTCTCAGGCTGGCTAGGAATTTGTGCTCAAAAAATTCTGCCTCAGCCAGTCAAGCACTGGGAATATTGCGGGGCATCATAACACCAATTGACTTTTAATTATTGACCTTTAATAATCAACTTTAAAAATTAACTGGCTTATTACAGTAGTTACTAAAATAATACTGAAAAAGTTTTTATGGATAGTTGAGTCTTCCATCGTTACTTTTGCCTTTGGTTTACAGTCATTAACTATTTGTTGGGAAGTTGAGATATTTTTGAGTTTATAATTTACTTTTTTTTTTTGGTTTTTCGAGACAGGGTTTCTCTGTGTAACAGCTCTGGCTGTCCTGGACTCGCTTTGTAGACCAGGCTGGCCTCGAACTCACAGAGATCCACCTGCCTCTGCCTCCCAAGTGCAAGGATTAAAGGCGAGTGACACCACCGCCTGGTCTATAATTTACTTTTAAAGACAAATGAAGTATTCAGGGAATCAAAGGTGGTAATATACCAGTTATTTAAAATAGAGATGCGTGGATATGGATAGACCAAAATGATTTCTCCTGCTCCAGTGATGATTAATCTCAATGAATATGTTCATTTTCTCTGTAAGGGCCAATGCAATCTTGATGAGATTAGAGACCCTATGGAACCTGGGTTGACCCTCTGGATTTGTGACTATTGAGCCTGGGGAAATGGCTAGAAATTAAGCCCAGGTAGCATCGTAACTAACCTGTCATAAATTCTACAAGTTATTCTTCAGGGTAAAGAGTAAGTTTCTAGAAAGTAATAAATGTTGTAGCTTTCCTCTGAAGGCATTGCAGGTGAATGTCTCACAAAAAAAGAGGAAGACTCCCTATGAGGGCTCTATGACCGATACTATGACTGCCCTTACTCAGGAGATGCCCTGGTTCCTGGCCCACCATGACTATATCGGAGAAAAGGGGGATAGAAAGTAAGGGACAACAGATTTATTTTAAAAGAAGAAAATATTGCCGGGCGGTGGTGGCGCACGCCTTTAATCCCAGCACTTGGAAGGCAGAGGCAGGCGGATCTCTGTGAGTTCGAGGCCAGCCTGGTCTACAAAGCGAGTCCAGAACAGCCAGAGATACACAGAGAAACCCTGTCTCGAAAAACCAAAAAAAAAAAAGAAGAAAATATTTCACTTTACACGAACCATTTCATTAATTTGACTTAAAATCTAAATATCCTTGGAACAATAACGGAGTGAACTTTTGTGTGCTCTAGAGAGCTTCCTGTATGAAAGTGGGGTTTACAGCCACTCTCATGCTCACCCTCAATCTATCAGGCATTTTAACCACTCATTTTTAGGGAAGGAAATCTAGAGTTCCAAGAAGAAAAGGATTACTGAGCTTTTATCAGTGTTTACCATGTCTGTCTGTCTCTCCTCTTTATCTTACTCTTTCCCCTCACATGTTCTTTCCCTTCGACTTCTTCCTTCTCTCCCTTCCTCTCTGCCTAACCTATGTATGTGGGGGCCAGGCACGTATTCAGGTGTCCTTTCCCAGGATCTCCACCCTGTCTCGTCATCTGGAGCTCACCAAGTAGGGTTGGCTGGCTTATCAGCTAGCCCCAGACATTCTCCTGTCTCTGCCTATTGCTGCCTCCCCAGCACTGGGGCACCAACTCAGGTCTTAATGTTTACAAGTACTCTACTGTCTGAGCTATCTCCTTGGTCCATGGATGTATATTTTTTTAATATACCCTGCAAATTCTTAGAGTAGCTCACTATTAAGGCATGCAGGAAGGAGAAGAAGACGTAATAATTAATAGGGAAATGCAGACTGAATTTGGGTTTATAAACTGTGCCATTCCTTTTTTTTTTCTGCCATTAAATAAGCCACTTCACATTTGTATAATAATTTCTTCTTAAGACCAGGGAACACAGGAGTTTGTTAGCATGATCCATATTTTATTTAAGGAACCCTGAATGTGTTCGTAAGTGGGTCAGTTGAAGTTCCAGGAAAATAGTACGTTGGACTGTGAACATTTAGTGCATTGTCTGACTTGTCACTAGAAATGCTTAATGAAAGAAAAATGCTAGATGATTTAGTTGTTCAGGCTTTTATACTATGTAAGCATTAAACAAATGGAGTCATGACCTGGAAAAAGTTCACAGTTCCAGGGACCCAATTCTAACAGGTCAGTAGCTCTTATCCTCACTTGACAAGCTAAGATTATAGTTGTGAGGTGCAAAGACGACAACTTATTATTTAGAAACTTCAAAATATTATACTTATCTGTAAATAATAGTGTATACAATACTATATTAAACATAACTTAAAATTGTAGTCAATTTGAAGCTATTGAGATAGCTTTTTATAGTAATTAAAATCTATATGTTGTATATCATGTACAACTTATCTTTGTTCATACTATCCACATTTCAAGTCACATATAGCTAGTAGATCCTGTTTTAGATAACATAGATCTACAGTCATTAAATTAGTTCACTGATAGATGTTAATTTGGGCTGTCATTTTATCTTAGTATTTGTGTTGAAGCCTCTTTCTTTAAATACCACATATTTGTGTCTAACAATTATTGGTAATAAACACAGAAAGAATACAATTGTAGGAAGGATAGAAATTGAGGAAATGTGATTTCCCCATTATTTCAGTGTGTACCTACAGTGACAGGGAAGCCTAAGAGACCCTGCTCTTAGTTTGGCCACTTCGTGATCTGGCTTAGATTTGTAATTTCTCTGACCCTTTGCTCCTGTTCCATAACATTACTGTGGCACAATACAAAATATATTTGATCTTTCTCCCATCCCAGTCAGAGACCTCCCCAGAGCCTTAATAACTTCTGAGATTTTGTGTCTTTTATTATTCTTAATGAGATTAGGCTCCAGGGATTCATCACTGAGTTACACCCCCCCAACCCCAACCACTGTGCCTAGTTCATTCACACCCCAGTTTGTAAGAGTGAGGTGGCCTAGGGTGGGGCTCCTAGGTAGCCTTAGAAAGGGCATGGTCTCACAAAAGCCTAGTGATGAGAGAGTTAAGACTTTTATCTCCACCTGTGGAAAGGGAGGAAGGGGGCTGGGTGGTTCAGCTTCATAAAACATATTAAGCAGTAATATCTGAACAGAAAGATTTATTTGCCTGATAAATGCATTGACACTCAAGGAAGGGCCATCTTTCAGCTCTGCAGGATAAAAGCTAGAAGCTGTCTGTATCTATCACAGAGGACCCTATCTGATGTCTCTGTGAGTCGGTATTTTTCTTGTCATTCATCCATGTCCTTTATAACAACTATCCTTTTGTTTTATTTTGTGCTTTTGAGACAGGGTCTCCCTATGTAGCTGTTGTTGGTCTGGAACTTGCTATGTAGACCAGGCTGACCTTGAATTTGTGACCATGCTTCTTCCTCTGCCTCCCAACTGCTGGAATTATAGTTATATGCTGCCATACTTGGCTATCAGTGTCTGTTGTTGAATTCTGGTAAACTAAAGTACAGTGTCTCCCTGCATTCTGTGAACCTGTCCATATTTATTCAACACAAGAGAGGCTGTGGGAAACTAGAGTTATAACTAGTTATTTAGAAGTACAGGTGACAGCCTGCTACTTGGATTGATGTCTGAAATAAGGGCTGTCTTATTTAGCTGATGGCCAACTAGATAGAGTTAGAATATAATTGAATTATTAGATACCAAAGGTGTTGTTCACTGGAAAGTTACTTGGTGTATTTGCCTGTCTCCAAACCAGTTACAAGAATGTTCATCTTATGAGTGTAGTAGAAGATAAACACTGTCTGTTTTACATATTTTATATGTATACTTCAGAAGTGATAGAGCAACAGGCTACTTTTAGTTAAAATCTAGTAGTCATGACTAAATCTAGTAGTATATTTCTAATTCACACCAGCCACTCATTCAGCCCCACCTTCAAATCTAAGCTACAAGTAGACTTTATTTGGCATGTGTGGTATTGATTTACACAGTGAATAAGTAGCCACCTTAGGCAGTGGATCCATTCCAGTTACAGATTTTTTTTTGCTACTTAATTTCCCTAAATATACATTGCATCTTGAATTCCAGGTATAGATACAGATCTCCCTTCTCCCAGGAAAATGTGCTCAATCTGTAGAAGCAGAGTAGTTATCCCCAAGGGTCATAAACACTTAACATTAATAACTGCTTTACTCAAGAGATTATTCAAGTGGCTTGAGTTTTCAACAAAAAGCAATTGCCACCCTTTCCTTCATTCTTTCACTCCAAATATAAAAACATGCAATGGACTGCCGGGTTTTACTCTCTTCAAAGGTCAAAGGTATTCCCTAAAGCTTGGGTTATAGGAGGGACTTCATCTCAGCTTCAGCTAATCATAAATGTATGGGTTTCAAGAAATTTTTTATAGTATTTTTTTATAAAATAGCACGTTTCAAAAATATAGCCTTGATGGAGTTATACACATTTGGATTTAAAATATCCTCAAGATCAAACATTATACTTTCAATATAAACATTGAAAATGTTTATTTTCTTATTTGTCTTAATTTTGAAGCATTTGTTGACTTACTAAAAAGTTTCAAATAGGACTGAAGAGATGGTTAAAAGCACTGGCTGCTCTTCCGAAGGACCCAGGGTCCAATCCCAGCACCCACATGGCAGTTTGAAACTGTCTGTAATGGCCGGGCATGGTGGCACACGCCTTTAATCCCAACACTCACGAGATAAAACAGGCAGATCTCTGTGAGTTCAAAGCCATCCTGGTCTACAGAATGCGTTCTAGGACAGCTAGGGCTACACAAAGAAACCCTGTCTCGAAACCTGCACCCTCCCCCCAAAAAAGTTGTAAATAAACAACACAGCAGTCTATTCCAGAGCTGTCAGTGGTACCTCGCAAAGCCAACACAACTGACAAAGCTAATCATCCAATGTAAGGGAACTTTCTTTTGTCTTTCCATTGTTTTTAACTAAGATTCAGCTGAATTTGCTACGTTATAGTTGACTTCTACATATTTAGTTTCTTCCAATATATGTACAGTTTCCAACATAAAAGGCAAGCCTTATTTTATTCATGGTCTCCAGACTAACAAAGATATTAGTCCATTAATGTGTACAGTGAATCTCCTTTGTATTTGATACTTTCTCATGACTAGGGTGACATTCTGTTTTGGGGGAACAATGCCACAAAAGTAAAGTACCTGTCTAAGCGCATCCTGTCAGTATACCCAGGGCATTTGCTGATAGATCTTACTGATGATGATCACCTTGATGAAGAATTTCACTTTTCTCTTTTGTAAATACGGTGTGTCCTAGGAGATACGCTTGAACTGTATATATCCTGCTTTTCCTTAAACTTAAATTGTTCAGTGATTTTGGCACCCACATGGGGAACATGTTGCACTTTATAATTGTTTTAGTGATTTGTTTTAAAGAAGTTTCACTCCTGTATTTCTTTTTTCTTTAAGGAGCAGTTAGCTGCACCTTTCCTTCACTTACTTAACTATTTGTGTGAGTCATGGAAATTTATTTTGTTATTTGGGTCATAATCCAATGTTATCCCTATTTGATTTGCTCAAATTGTCCCAGCTTTTGACACAAAGTTTAATGCTATGCTACTTTTATATATTCACCACTACCATCATTTTTTGAAGTATCCCTTCTATAGCATCACAACATTTATAGGCTCATTGCCATGTCTCAAAGCTGGCACTCTGACTATGTTTATTTAAAATGACACTGGAAACTTGAATTTATGTTTGGTAACAGGTATTCTCTGAGCCTCTGTTTTATGTTGTGAATAGAATTCAAGACACTCTCCCTCTACATGTGATGTCTACCCAGACTACTACATTCTACTTCTTAAGTTAGATAAGACCTGATTCTAGGTCTCAATTTAGATTCCCTCTCTTTATGAGAAAGAGATAAAACTGGCAAGATTTAGGAGTGTAAGTGAATGGCCAGTTTTTTAATCAAATATTGACCTAATAAGTATTATAAAAGTAAACACTGTGACATTAGCTTCTCTTTACTAGGCTCTAGTAAGGAACCAGGAATATTTTATTAGCTTAGTAGCTTCATTAGACCGTATACTGACTAATAACTGAATCTATATGAAAGGAAATTGTGTAGAGACGCTGAGATTTTCATGTCCTTACATCAATTGTGAACCGTTTCCTCTGTGGTGTTATCTTTGGGCAAGTCTTTAAACTTGCTTCTTCCTTTTCAAAATAAATAAAAGTTCTTAGCAATATTTTTGTTCCCTCTGTTTTTTTTTAAAGTTCAGAATACAATGTAATGAGCACAGAATTTGAAACACTCTCCCTCTGGTTTTTTTTTTTTTGTTTTGTTTTGTTTTGTTTTGTTTTTGGTAACCTTTGGTTAAATTTATAGTCGTGAAGTCCTCAGTTAAATTTCAAATAAATATTTGTGCTATTTGTGTTAGCACTGGCCCAGCCCCCACATCCAGGCATTGCAGAGGGCACACCTTACAGAAAGCTTTAGAAACCAGAATTGTTAAAACACATGGGCTTTTTTCTTCAAAGGAAGGAGGTTGACACTTGTTTACCCAGAAGCCTGGAGTGAATCAACTTGGCATCTTTTACTGTTCTATGGAGCCAGTTTTCATCAGAATCCCTCAATATCCTGAGCAGACCTGGGGTCAGTACAACCCATCTTCATGCTTAAAACAAATCCTTTCTCCTGGCCCTTATCCTGAACACTGTTTATCAGTCAGTAGAACTCGTTCTCACAGTAAAGATCACAGGTGCTTTGCTAAAATACTTTGCAAGGGAATTTTGGTGTAGCCATGCCTAAAGCTTTGTTGTGGTAATTGTCATGGGGAAACTTTTCCTCCAGTGCTTTACTGGGTTTCAAGTGTGTAAGAAAATAAGCCACTTGGTCAGACTTAAGAAGCTTTAACCCAGCACCTACTAAACTCATGCCAACCTAAGTTTGACCCTTAGCCTCACCCTGATCATTTCTCTGCTGGCTGTGAGGCTTGCAGGGATACCCCCACCCCCGCCAGCCACACACAGTGCATCGTTGGATGTGAGATGGTATGTCCATAGAATAGAGATTTCTATGCTCATACTATAATTATGAGTACTAATATGATTTTTTTGGAACACACAGGATGTAAAATACAAATACTACTTTAGGTCTCATAATTTTGAGAAACAGTGCTGCTATTGACCTCTGATTTTTTCCGTTTATGCTTGTTGATATCCAATTGTGATTACATTGTGAATTATATACTGGACGTGAACAGGAATATTGACTTTAATGTAGTGGACATGTATTAGACACATATTAGACTCTTGAGGAAGGAAGGAAGCATAGTCCCCATGCTATAAAGCTCTAATTCAGAAACTCAACTTGATTTTTGCCTGGTACTCTTGTTTTTGCTTCAGATCTCAGGATCTAAATTGTGTACTCACTTTCCTTCCACTGTACCTCATTGTCCCACAATGCCTGTTAGGGTTAGCGTTCTTAAATGGTGGTGTTTAGGGTTCATCCTTACCTTACAAAATTTTGAAGCTAAGTTTCTCCATTTGTTCTTCATTTATTCTCTTTCTACCTTTTATTTGTAGTTTAGTAATAGCCCCTATAGTATTTCTAGGCGAGCTGTAAAGTCTCATCCTTACCATGGTGGCTAGTGATTTTAATACCTGTGGCACATTTTGAGCCTTTTATTTATAGCAATCATTGAGAATAGGATATGAGGAGATCTGAAGGATCCAAAAGTAATAGACATTGTTAGATCCCTTCTTTTTAAGTGGCCATAACCTGCTGGCAAATTCAGTTTTCATGAATTATGACTTATACTTTTAATGACCTTTTGCCTTTTTGAGATAGTGTCTCTTGTAGCACATGCCAGATGTGAACTAAGTAGTAGGGGGTGGTCTTGAACTACTGATCTTCCTTCTACCTCCCAAGTGCTGGGATTATAGGTGTGCCAAAACCTGGTTATTTTCTTTATTTTTATGATATAAGTTCCCATGTAGCATATGGTAACTTCAGAATCTCTGTGTAGCTGATGCTGGCCTTGAACTCTTGTGGGTCACCATGTCTAGCTCACAAATACAGCTTTTAGAAATTGTGTTTTTATTGAAACTTTAGTACATTTATTATTTATTTGTGTGTAACTCAGGGCATGTGGCTTGGTGGCAAGTGTGTTTATCTCCTGAGCCTGACTTCTAGAAATTGTAGGTTTGTAATGTAAAGTCTCCCATACAGTCTGTCTCCTGATTGTTTCTGAAGGAAGCAGAAGGAAATACAGGCAACTTTTAAAAATTGAAAATAGATTATTTTTAAAAATACAATATATTCTGATTATAATTTCCCCTCACAGCCGGGCGTGGTGGTGCACACCTTTAATCCCTGCACTTGGGAGGCAGAGGCAGGGGGATCTCTGTGAGTTCGAGGCCAGCCTGGTCTACAAAGTGAGTCTAGGACAGCCAGAGATATACAGAGAAACCTTGTCTTGAAAAACCAAAAAAAAAAAAAAAAAAATTTCCCCTCACACAACTCCTACCTATGCAATCCACTGCCTTTCTTTATCTCATTAGGATACAAACAGACATCTTAATAATAATAATAATAATAATAATAATAATAATAAAATTAGATAATATTAAAACAAACCAGAATAGGGCAGAAAAAACAGACAGAAGAAACACCCAAGGAAAATGATCAAGAAACACAAAACTGGAAACTATGATATATACACAAAGGACATGTAAGGTTAAAAAAAAAAAAAAGCCCTGACAAACCATTCTGAGACAAAGAGCCTGCAAAAGTGCCATTGAGTTTATTTTGTATTGAGCATCTACTACAGGGAACAGAGCCTGGCCTTAAAAGTAGTTTGTACCCCGCCAAGTTTTCCTTTGTGACTAGTTATCCATAGAAGACAGCTGCTGGGTTAGGATGGGGCCTGTGGCCACTGTCCCCCTCAGCTCTGGAGCAATAAGGGAAATTATAACTGTATTTTGAGAAAAAACTGTAAATCAAAGGGAAAGATAGAATTGGGGCTTATTTATTTACTTATTTATTATTTGAGACAGGGTCTCACCATGCGCAGCCTGGCCTTGAATTCTTGAGATCCTCCTGCTTAAGCCTGCTGAGTGCTAGAATTACAGATGCAAGGTTCACCCTCCCCAGTCACTACTTTCCTCTTGAAGTTGGAGGTGAGGAGGAGCAGTTATGAGAAAACAAACCACGTTGTATAGTTAGGTCTTGGACCTATACAGTGACATAAAGGCACTTGCCCCCATGCTTGGCAACCCCTAGGCTTCACATGGTAGAAGGAGAGAGCTGACTCCCACAAGGTGATCTTTGGCCTCTGCATGATTGCGTGTGTATGCACACACGTACACAAAATTGCACACAAATAAATGTAATAAAATATTTTTTTAGGACAGTAGCTAGATGTGGTAGTTCTGTGACAATGTCTGTAGTTAGAGTGACACCACCCTACCAAGTCTCTAGAAAGGATTTATGAAAAAAAAAATTGGAGGATTTACTTTCAGGCAGATAAAGGATTGGGGGAATTTGAGTGACTTACACTTAAAGTTACAGTACTTCTTACTCTAACCTTAGGACTTAACTCCCTATGAATGTGTCTAAGCCTTTCCTATGAACTCTAGCCCATTTGACAATCTATTTTATCTCTCCTGAGTGTCTGCCAAGGCATTTCATTGCTTGAGAGTAGTACACTGTAAGTTGGCTACAATATCTAACTGGAAGGAGTGAGCTGGCAAAACAGGAGTGAAGGAAAATGTCCTTATTCACATATTGGTAACCTGGTAGAATGGTTGGCTGGCTTAGTGAGGAAGGCAAGAAGATCACATGGAAGAGAGAAGATTTAGGATGGAAAACCAAAGACAGACATTTCTCCTATGGATTCTGAAATTGTTCTAGATAACAAGGTATTAAACTTTAAAACTATGTTTATTGATAATTCTGTGCAAAACAGCTCTTATTTGTAGATCTATTCATTAAATCTAGATCTGTTGGAGAGGCTGCAAGAAAGCACTCACCAAAATACAGCACTTGTGGTCTTTGGATTAACTATAAGCCCGTTATAAGTCCTTGGACAGTAGTAAAATGCAGTACTTTCCCTCCATCTACATATACAGAGTATAGATGTATATTTTTGTAATGTAAGTTTACCTTTATAAAAGGAGTTTATATTTCTATAGGTGTTTGTTACAGATGGTTCTTGGGATGACTGAATGGTAAGACAGCCCTTACGTGCCTTAGCTCTTGCCACCTTTTCAAACTTGCAACCAGAAGCCCAAACTCTTCCCTTTAACCCAAGAAGGAGAAACTCTTCAACCATCTGGCCCCTCTTAGGGTATCATTGTTTTGTGTGTTGAAATTTCTATGCCGAGTAAATCGAGCCTTGAACTTGTCCCAGTTAGCCATCTTTTACCTGAGAGACTTTTTAATATAACACCTGGTAGGGTATGTGGTTATACAGGTGTACAAATCAGCATTCACTGATAATAAAACATTAATAAAGTTGTTTTACTTTTTTAATTTTCATGGAGTTTTTTTGAGAATTTCATATACAAGTACCACATTTACATCATTTCCACCTTCCTTCTCCCCCTCCAACTCCTCTTGCATGTCCTCCCTCTCAAACTATTTTCTTTGTGTATGCATAACTCTGTGTGTGCACACGTGTGTACAAAAACTGCTGAGTCCATTGAATGTTGCTCCTATGTATGTGAGTTTAGAAGTGACCCACTTAAGATTAGACAGCCTATCTCTTAGAGGACTTGTCCCTGGAGAAAACTGATTTTCCGTCTCTCAGCAGTCTTTAATTGCCTGTAGTTCTTCACCTAGGGGTGGTGCCTTGTGAGATTTTCCCCATCTACATTGGTAAGAGTTGTCATGTAGGTCTTGTTTAGGTTACCATATGGTTGAGATTTCATGGATACACTTACCTGTCAAATATAGAAGGCACTATTTCACATCAGATGTCCGGATTCTCTGGCTCTTATAAATCCATCCATCCCATCATTTGGGATGATCCCTGAACCTTAGGTCTTGGAGATACAAACAATACACACTATGGAAAAGACAGTATCTTCAACAAATGGTGTTGGAAAACAGGTTGTCCATGTGTAGAAGAATGAAATTAAGCTAATACCTATTACCATGCACAAAAAAAAAAACCCAACTCTAAGTGGATCAAAGACTTTAATGTGAAACCTGAAATGCTGAAACCACTGGAAGACAACACAGGCAATACCCTCTTAGATGTAGGTATAGGAAAGGACTTTCTGAATAAGGTTCCATTTGTTAGGAATTTAGGACAACAAATAGGCAAATAGGACCCTGAATCACAGACCTTAACGTGAAACCTGAAATGCTGAAACAGCTAGAAGAAAGTAAAGGAAGTGCTTTCCAAGATGCAGGTGTGGGAAGGACTTTCTGAAAAAGATTCCATTTTCTCAAGAATTATGCCAACAGTTGACAAATAAGAACCTCTAAAACTTAAAAAGCTTTTGTATAGCAAAAGAAACAGTCAACTGAGTGAAGTGGAATTCCAGTGTAGAAAGAATCTTTGTCAGATCTGACAAAGATTAATATCCAGAATATATAAAGAACTCCAAGAACAAAGAATCAAGGAAGCAACCCAATTAAAAATAGGCTATGGATTAGAGAATTTTCAAAAGAAAAAAGTAAAATGACCAAGAAACATCTGTGGCAGTGTTCAGCATCCTTAGCAACTGGGTAAATGCAAGTTAGCAGTATTTTCAGATTTCATTTTACCCCAGGCAGCATGGCCAGTATGCAGAAAAGAAACGCTGTTGAAAATGTGGCAAAATGAGATCCCTTTGATATTGTGCTATTGCAAACAGGTGGAGATAAATCTATTCTAGAGCAATTCTTTGATATACATAAGATTTTATCACTTATTAAAGATGAAGGCAGATTTGCACATAGATAGATAGATGTTTATCTTTACATGAGTTAAATATCTGGGATGATCAATATTTTGATTTTATAATCTTTGGTGTTGAGAATACCTCTTCACCTCGATTCATGCAAAATAGCAGTGGTATGCTCATGTTACTTCAGAAATTGTTGCAAATTCTGTCATAATCTCAAGCCAAAATTCATATAATGATTCTTTTTGAAGATCAAGTCAGCACCTCAAACAGCATTTTTTTTTAAAAATCAAACATTTAAACACAGGATATATCTAACATTGAATACGTTAATTATGAGGAATAATGATAAAAATATTATGGCTTTGTTTTCTATAATGAAACCACTATGCTGCTTTTTAAATTAAAGATTCATTTTTTTATGTGTATGGGTGTTTTTGCACCACAGGTGTGTATTTGTTGCCTCTGGATACCAGAAGAGTGTGTTAGATCCCCTGGAACTGGAGTTACAGTTAATTGTGAACCTTTGTGTGGGTGTTGGGAATCAATCCTGGGTCTTCTGGAAGAGTAACAAGTGCTCTTAACCTGTGAGCCATCTCTATAGCTCAACTTTATGTTTCTTTAAGAGTACAAAATGTTGTGCAGTAAAATTGCACGCTTTTTTTTTCCAATTCATAGCATACAGTAGTCAAATCTAAGCCAAGGCATTTCAGGCAGATTTCATGTATTGCTGTTGTATGGTGGCATATGCAATGCCTAGCATACATGTTATATGATGAGACATGGGTGAGCTCTGCCACAAAAACCATAGTTTTGTTATGTGTTTAATTTTCAATATGAATTTATTTTTGGTCATTTATTCAGATACCTTTTGTTTTTGCCAAGTTTTGTGTGACCCCCCCCCATTCAGTTCCAGGGTTATATATGGGGCTGAGACCCATGTAGAAGAAGATATTCACAAAAAATAAACCTTTCTCTTTTGCTAATTGGGTCTTTTGTTTGTTGTTTTGTATGTATCCATGTTCATATGTATGCTTACACACAAGCAGGCTTATGTGTGGAAGCCAAAGGTTGATGTTAGATCTTGCTTAATTGCTCTTATGTTTTGAGACAGGGTCTTCTCAGAACTTGGAGGTGGTCAAAGAGGCTAGACAGACTGGCTTGAAAGATTCTCCTGTCTTCACCTCCCTAACCCTGAGATTGTAGGCCTCCCTGACATTTGTACATAGTTAGTGGGGATTGAGTTCAGTCCTCATGGCTTACCAGCAAGCACTTTACTCACTGATCCATAGCCCCACTTCTCATTTTGCTTTTTTATTTCTTTGCCTATTTTTTCAATTATATATATTATTGTGTCCGTGTGTACATGTATGCATTTGTGTGCATGTGTGAACCACAGCACACCTATGGAGGTCAGAGGACAATTTGTAGTAGTTGGTTCTTTCCATCTGGGATGAGGGGATTGAACTCAGACTGTCAGGCTTGGTGGCAAGCCATTTTGCTTCTTGAAAGTCTCAGAATGCTATCCTTCAGTTCTACCACTGAATTACCTCCTCAGCCTTTTATAGGTTTTATTTTCTGCATTTTAGCAACATGTAGAGGTGAGGAGAAAGGCTTTTACTTTTCCTAAAACAGCATTTAATAAAGCTTAAGGCAGCAGCCAGTGAAGTGGGGTGGGTGGCTTAATGGTTAAGAGCACTGATTGCTCTTCCAGAAGCCTTCTAGGAGACCTTCCCAGCAGCCACATGGCCATTCACAACTGTTTTTAAGTCCAATCCTAGGGAACCCAACAGCTTCTCTGTCCATTTCTGTACTGGACACATATGTAGTGCACAGACCGTGAAGGCAAAATGGTACACACATAAAATAAGTTTTTAAAAAATTAAAAGAAAACTTTCAAAACTGGAGAGCTGCACAGCAGGTAAGGGTGGTTACTTTCCTGGAGGACCTGAGTTTGGTTGCTGGCCCCCATTTTGAGCGGTTCACAACCACCTTTAACTCCAGCTCCAGAGGATCCAATCTTCTTGCCTCTTTGGGCATCTGCACACAAATGGAATACACACACACACACACACATACATACATACATACATACAGAGTGACATATAACATGTTTTAAAATCTTAAAGAAAAAAGAAAACTCAAGGGAAATACATTTTTACAAAAGGAAGACTCAGGAGTTCTAGGCAGTAGGTCATCTAGGAGAGTCTTGTCTATGTTTAGTCAATTTTTAACAAAAGATCATCTCTCTGAGCCCTAGAACCTGAGATCCATTCTGGTAATACTCATATACCCACCCCCAAGCACCTTTGCCCTAGTTTTCTACACTAACTGACCCTTATTTCTGCACTTAACTCCTAAGTTTCTCCCAGCATTCACCATACAACAGTCAGAGTGTTCTTTTAAAACCACAATTAGTTCCCGCTAATTACCATTTGACATTTCATCTTGAAGTACTGCCTTCTAAGGAAATTATCTAGAAATGCTAGATAATGTCACATCAATTGTATTTTTGAAATTTCTGTTGTGTGTGTGTGATGAGATTATGGATTTTAGGCCATGACATATATGTGGAGATAGAAAGACAACTTTGATCAAGGTCAAATTGCCAGCTTTGCACACCACAGGAATTTCCGACTGAGTCATCATATGGATGGCTCAAATACGATTAGTTGAAATATTACATTAGGAAAATATCATCTTCTTTTCAGACATTTTCCTCTGAAGATTAAGGAAAACTGGACAATTTGAATAATAAATGCTATTTTCAAATGGAAAAAAACACAATTAGTATTATGAGCTTCAAGCATTTTTATTGAGTATATATATATATATATATATATATATACTCAATAAAATATATATATATATATATATATATATACTGGCTTAGTCAGGGTTTCTATTGCTGTGATAAGACGCCATGACCAAAAAACACCTTGGTGGGGAGATTAATTGTAATTTACAATGTATAAATACAGCACTAAGGGAATCCAGGGTAGGAACCTGGATGTAGAAACTGAAACAGCATCCATAGAAGAGTGCAGTTCTTCAAGGTTTGCTCATTTTCCTTTCTTATACAACTCAGCACCATCCACTGAGTGGGGCTCTTCCATATTGTCATTGAAGAACAGACATGCCCCACAGACTTACCTGCAGGCCATTCTGGTGAAAGAACTTCTTTTTCAAATTGAGATTCCCTCTTCCAAAACAACTCTAGCTTGTTGACATTGAAATTAGCTAGGACATATACCTTCTATTATGGGGGGGGGTCTGCTATATCTGTCATATCAGGTCACTACCACCATGATATGAAGTCCTGGAACTGTGTCAGTGGACTGACTCCAAACCCAATTATTAAATAATCTTAGAGTATTTTTAATACTGGATGCTTTAAAGTGGGTGTGTCAAATGATAGACACATGAAAACCATTGATCAAGTGAAAACATTTTAAATGTAAGGAATAATTTATGAAGTTAAAAACCATGTTTTTTTTTTTCCTTGTCAGTACTGTTATCTTTGCATTAATGTCAGTGAATAGTTTAATCCACTTAATCAGTGGCTCTGTGACTGTGAGACAGAGCTTAGCTCTTCTTATGTGAGAATTGTTTGTAAGAAAAAAAATGTAAGGGTCCAACTCTAAACTTACTGGTGGCTAGCCTAGCATCTGCCAGCACATGCAGTAGTCAACCAGTAGGCTGAGGATTGAATCTACCTGTGTATGGCCCCACTTGTGTGTAGTTTCTACCATATACAAAGTAGGTTTTACTCTCTGATTAGAACACAGTGTATTATTAAGACTATGGTAAAAGAAAAAATTCTTATTTTTGAAGCAGATTAACATAACGGGATGTAGAGAAGAAAAAGACCCAAAATTTTAAAAACAAAAAATGAGGTCTTACTGGTGAGAAAACAAGAGGACAAGAATTGATGATGCCTATTGACCCTGGAAAAGTGGCAGATGGGAAGTGGAGAAGGGCTACCATCCCATCTGGAAAGACTTTCAGCTTGTCTAAGATTTGTAAACAGCTCAGGTAACTTGAGTAAGCTGGGTACAGGTAGGTGGTGAAGTTCTAGAAGGTTGTTTTTTTGTTTGTTTTTTTTGTTTTTTGTTTTTTGTTTTTTTTTTTATCTAAGGACTTACAGTCTTTACAGAAGGCCTGGGAAGTAGAACATGAGAAAACTCCACTTGATTAGCAGTTCCCTAAAAACCAGAAAATAACAAGGTGGGATGCTGAATTTTGTCACAGGAAAAGTCTGGATATGGTCTGAGTTGTTTTCCTTTGTGTTAAGCAAACAAACATAAAACAAAAACAAAAAGTCCAGTCTAATGAGCAGTATATATGACAAGAAGGCTGCCACCATAAGGAAGGATTGCTGTGAATGTGAGGGTGGTGGACACTTTCGTGGGTCATCTAAGTTAAATAAAGATTGCATGTTATGGTATGATACTAAAGTTTTATACTTTGATTTTTAATCTTTAATGTACTTTTCTGTTTCAACTTAGGGTAACACATTTTTCCATATGAGAGCTCTAGAATTTGTTCCCATTCTCCCTCTCTTCTAAGTCCTCCTCACTTCTGCTAAGTGGTATTCCTGAGTTAGACATTAATCTTGTCTAATGAATTGGGTTGTAACTCTTGAGTCAGGTCCTAAGCCTGTGGGGGAGGTTGTAAACTCTAGTTAGGAATATTGTGGCTGCTCAGTAGTAAGGATGCAGACTCAACTCAGCTACTGGGATGACAACCAACTGCACACGCTTCTAATATCAGTACCAGTTTATCAATTCTAAATCACCATCTCCTGGCATGGATATTCTTTCTTTGCTTCTTTAGTTTCAGTTATAGCTTTTTATTAGTGAAAATCTTACAAACATCTCATTTTCATCCTGAGCCAATGACTAACTTAGGTGAAATGATATGTTCTTGATTCTTACTATGTTTTGGGAGGATACAAAGAGGCTGGTAACACTGGAGTTGTCAGCAGGAGACTTAATTGATTTGTTTGGATAGACTACATATATTGGTTTCTGAAGATGTGGAGAGATTTATCAAAATATTTAGAGTAAAGCTAGAAAGTTTCTTTATCACTTGTGCTTTTTTTAATAATTTATTTTTTATTTCTTCAAGTTACATCTCAATCACAATCGCCTCCCTACTCCCCTCCCCCCTCCAGTCCCACCCTTCCACCCTCCTCCCCTTCAACCCCCATCCTCTTCCCTTCTTTTTTTTTTTTTTTAAGTTTAAGGTATTTCTTTTTCCCCCTAGCAGCTCTCCCTTTCAGTCCAAAAAATGGTTCTTTTTCTTATAACTATAAATACAATACAAAACAACAGAAATAAATAGGCCACAATTATAAGAGTTATATGGCTTAGCATACATTCCCAATGTCTAGACCATATGTATTTGGCACCTGACTTTAACATTCTACTATCTAACCATCACTTTTTTTTAATATCTTCAGTGGAATAGAACTTTGGCTAGTTACTACGGTTTGTTGTACTGTCCTATTTTCGGAAAAAAAGCAAAGTGGTAAATGCAAAGTTTGGGGCATAAAAACATTCAGAAATTTACGCTTTTGCCCATTTTTTTTTCTTGACACACCTTTGAATTTATTTGTATCTGTTCTGCTTGTTGTTTTTGGAATTTCATCTTGGGACTTGGAACTCTCATCTGTTTGGGAGAATACTGCCCAGAATTTCTTTAAATATTGATTCTACTCTATTTCCCCTCCCTTCCTTTACAAGGTCTGTAGTTACATGTATGAGAGATTATTTTAATCCCATTCCCCCTCTTTTTTCTTAATGAAGTTCTCTTTCCTCTTTGTTGAGACACTTTTCATCAATTTAGAAATATAATCCTCCATATTTCCTGCATAATTTTCATAAGAACCAAATTCCTAGAAAGGGTGGGACATCAGTGAAGTTAGTCTAGCCACCTGAGTTCTTTCTCTCCCATGCCTGCACAAATAAATTTCACATTCAAGAAAATAGGTCAAAGTTCTCCATAGATGGATGTCTTTTAAACATTAAAACTAAGTTTATTGAAAGTATCATATTAAGCCTGATTCATAAGATCAGTTAACCTTAAGATCTCAGTCTAATCAGATTTTTAAGGGGCTTTTTTAAATAGTGTTCATTGTGAAGCATTTTAAACTTGATCTCTAAATTTAACTCTCAGTTTTTACTTTAGTCTTGAATTGTTTAATTGCTCAGTTGATGTAGCTAATAATTTTTACACTTTAAGTTATTCTAGAATTTAAACATATTTCCCTGTTATGATTTTGTCACTGGAGACAGTTTGGGAGTTGTCTTCTCAAAGGGACACACTAAGCAGAGGTGTACAATCCGGCATCAGAGAATCTTCCTGTTCCTGACAGCCTAGCAAAGCCCATTGGCTAATAACAATGTTACAAACTCTAAGATCAAATAATGATACGATGAAGTGACAGGGTCTTTATCATGTAGGCTGAATTTAAGTTTTATTATATGCTTTTAAAGCTAGACAAAATGAAAACTTACCTTTTTTCCCTACTTCATTAGTTTTGAGTATTTTGCATATTCTGTTGACTAATCAAGGTCCTATTTCTTAGACATTTGATAGCTAGTGGGAATAGAGGTGCTCACAGTTATGTCTGTTCCATGTTACTTGATCTAAGACGATTCTTTTCCAAGTGACATGAGAAGAATGTCCATTTCAAAGGAATCTATAAATTAACAAAAAAAATTAAAGACTTATTTTAAAGTACTGTTATCTTGGGCTGGAGAGATGGCTCAACTGTTAAAAACTAGGAGGCTCACAACCGAAAATAAAAGTGTGGTTACCTGTGTTGACAATCTCTTTTATTCATACTTTTAATTTACTGTTGCTTTTCTCTTTGTAGAAAGACAGATATCCTAAAGATGTCTTCCAGTAATGACCATGTGTCAGTACCAATGTCGCAAAGAAACACCAACGGCCTCCCTGGAATGAATTCTAATGACATGAAGACGCTTACAGAAGGGGATGTGTTAAGTTTTCGTAACATCACCTATCGAGTGAAAATGAAAAGTGGTTTTTTAGTACGGAAAACTGTTGAGAAAGAAATCCTATCAGATATCAAGTATGTGCATGAACTCTTTAAAGGATTGCTCTATCTATCTACATTGACCTTTACAGAATTTTTATTATTTGCAAGTTGCTGTGAATGCTTCAATTCATGTCTTTGTACATATGTGTATAGACACACCCTTTCATTTCTTTGGTCAAAACTAGGACATAAATTACTTGGTCTCTTGCTGGGCATATGTTTTACTTGGAACGGAACTGTCAAAACTTAAGAAATGATCTCATCTTTTTGAGAAATTGAATATTTTAATATGTCATTTTGTTAAGACTGCAAAATCTTACATTTTAGAGGTAAAGTTCTGACTTTACAATTTGTGGTGTGTTGATTGTAAAGATGTAATTGCAACCTCAGATTTAATTTTCCAGTCATTGAAATAGAAGACCTGATAATACACATTAATATGTATGTATGCACTTTATGTCTATTATATTCTGATAGAAAGGAGATGGAAAGGCAGGATAGTTGGAAAGTCTATGATTTTTTCAGATACACCTGTTTTAATAAATGACTTATTTATGGAAAGCAGATTGTAGTCTTTAAGGATTTATTCAGTATTTTCACTTCATAACAAAGACATGTAGAAGGGCTTGGGATGCGGCTCAGTTTGTAGAGTGCTTGCTTAGCATTCACAAAGCTATGTTATGTGCATAGTACAAATAATGATAATATAAATAATGGGTTCAGTTCCCAGATCCACATAAACCATATGCCAGCAAGTCTGTAGGCCCAGCATTTGGGAGGTGGAGGCAGGAGAATCAGAAGTTCAAGGGCGTCCTGAGCTACATGAGACTCTATCTCAAAAATACAAAAAACAAAAACAAAATGAAACAAAGGCAAAAAGTATTAAAATGTAAGGTAGCTCTAGTTTAGCTGAGGTTATATAATTGAAGCCAAAATGATGAGGATTTGGGATCCAACTTAATGTAGCTAGTTCTGTTTTAAAATCACTTATTAATTTGTGATTTTTTTTCATCAAGCAATAAATTTCTATTCAGAATATGGTGTTAAACTAAGAACTAGAGTGGAGAGTAACTGAATATTTCTTTAGAACCCAATCACCACTGACCTCTGGGTTACCACTAGGCTTGACAATCTTTGCCTGGTTTCTAGAGAATTGAGTCTGTAATTTGCCGGTATGATGTTGACAAGTGAATTTGGGTTTGTTCAGAAAGCCAATCCTCTTTTTGTCTTTCCTAGGCTGGGGAGCAGTTATAAAAGTTCTTTCCCAGTGTAATTGCAGGTCTATGTGGAATCAGATACTTCTGCTTTTTTGATGCCTTATATGGAACTATTTTTTCTCCCTGTTAATACCAACCTACTTCTTCCAGAGAACAGGAAAATGACAAAATATGAAAGAGAATTTTTGGATGTAGGTGGCAGAAAAATGATGAGATTCTGAAAGTAGGCTGGCCTGAGACCAGGAGCATTACAGAATTATAACTATCCATGGGGCCAAACATACTGTCATGCCTCCATTTTCTTTCTTATGTTAGATAATCCTAACTAAGAAGAAAAGTCTGCTAGCTGCTAAGCTGTTATCTTTTGTACATGCTGAGGTAGAATTGACTTATAAAAAACTGATAATCTTTTGTGAAGCATAATAATCTAGGAATTAGGGTGTAGCTTAGAGGTAGATGACTTGTCTATCATACACAAGACTGTGGGTTTGGTCCCCAGTACTACACACATACACACACACAGACACACAGCCTGTCACTCCACATTTGTATTGAAAGATAAGGAAGGTGACACTATTTAAATAAGTACTGTTTGAATAGATTTATAACACATATTGTAAGGTGGAACTCTGTGTGTATGTGCACATGTTACATGTGTAATGCCAAGGATTAAACTTAGAGCTTTGTGCATGCTAGACAGGTGTTCTCCCACTGAACCATACTGCCAGTCCCTTGTGATTCTTTTCAGGCAAATAGAAGTAATGACTCAGTGCTCTGGGTGTGTCATGTGCTCCAGGCTCCATAGCTCTCTGTTTTACATAAGCATGGTAAAATGGCATACATTATTAGCAAAGGAAGAATTGTCTTAGCATCCCCTAGACTAATAAATTGTAGATAAGTCTTGTTTTTTCTTGGTTTTATTTCAACTGTTACAATTAAACTTACATCTAGGATTAGTATTCTTGCTTACTCACATCTGGTTTGGGCATGCCTGAGAAAGGTCATTCCTTTTTTTTTTTGCTTGCAGTGTTTCTAATCTTTCTATCTACTGGCTTCAAATAAGTAGAGTGTGGTGCAGCAAAGATTACTTTTGTTTCCTTATTTTTTATTTGTATTTGTTAATTTGCATCTAATAGTAGCATCATCATTCAAAATGGTGATTCTATTCCAAAAAACCTGATGAGAATCTATTTTTCTTTGGATCTTTGTTTTTTTTATTTTCCTGTGTGAGAAGAAAACGAGACAAAGTTTGCCCATGAGAATGCCAAAAATATTGGTGTGCAATATTTCTCTTACACTTTGTCTCCATGGCTGACACCTGCGCTTTCCTTCCCGAGCGGTGAAGGGAGAAATCACTGTCCAAGTACAAGAGTGTCCGTCGTATAACTGGGGATGGGGTTGGGGTGGGGGATTCATAAACCCTTGGGAAGATTGGTAAGCAAATTATTTTGAAGTAATTTCAGAATTAAGCGTGTAGGAACATGATACCCCACCCAGTGTCCCCATCAGCGCTTCACTGATTCTGTTGCTGTCACTGTCCCTTCATATATCCACTGTCTATGGTGGGTAGTTTAGGGGATCCTTTTAAAACTAGGATATCCAGTTAGCACTCTTTTTTTTTCTTAATGTTTATTTATTACTTCAGTTTACATCTTCATCACAGTGCCCTCTTTCCACCCCTCCCAGTCCCACCCTCCCACCCTCTACCCCCTATCCCTTCCATCCCACTCCTCTGGAGTGGAGTGTCCCTGCATATCAGTCCCCTGTCCCAGTTCAGAAGTCATATGAGGACCAAGAGCCTCCTCATGTCCAGTTAGCAGCACTCTTACCCAACTCCTCCAGCACAAGTTTTCTAGAAAAAAAAGACCTTCTCTTACGTAATCACGCAGTTGACCGGCAGCAGGCAGGAGGAACTGTAGCCTTATGACACAGGTGAAATCATGCCTCTGATTCCTTGCAGTTGACTGCCTGCCACATCCTCTGATTTTATTCTTCAACCTGATGTTTTTCTGTTTCATCTAATATGTTCCATCGATTTGTGATACTAAAATGGATTACCCAGCAACGTTTTTTTGCCTGTTAAGCTGTACCACAGTGTCGCAGTTCGACTCTTTGTACTTGATTGGTACTTTGTGGAAGAGTCTCCTGACATTCTTCAAGAACCCTATTCCTCGTTAAACAGAGACTTGTGAGTTTCAGACTCTGTGATGACTCCTGTGTGGCTCCAGCTACCACTCTGATAGTTGCCCTAGTGTTATTTTCCATGTTCATCGTCTCGTAGTTTGCATTTCACTTGGGAGAAGCTGACTCATCTCTTCTTTCATTCACTGTTGTGAGTTAGAAATGTCCCCCATAGGTAGGCTCATGAATCTGAACACTTGGTCCCCAGTTGGTAGCACTGTTTGGACAGGTTATGGAACCTTTAGGAGGTGGAGCCTTGCTTGCTGGTAGAAGTGAGGTGGCCTTGAGGGTTTCACAGCTGTAATTACCTCACTAGTTCAGTCTGTTTTCTGTCAGCAGTTGAGATGTGCCCTGCCTTCCCAGGTGCTGCAGACATCTGGTCCCTGGAATCCTAAGCCAAACTGAACTCTTTAAGTTGCTTTTGGCCATGGTAGTATATCACAGCATTATCACAACAGTATATACTCTGGGATTTCTGTTTTCTTCACTAGCATTCAGCGGTAATGCATCATCATTTGTGTTGGTCCTCCTTTTGTTCCCGATTTGGATGCAAGAAAACCTTCAGGGTAATTTTCACTTCTCCTTTGCTGCTTTGATTTATTCCTCATTTGTAGTATTTCTTTGGTACAGGAAGAAGTTCTAAAATCACTGCTTACTTACCCTGCTTGTGACCCGCACTCAGCTGATGTTCATTTTGTTAGAAAAAGGTTTTTGTAACCAGGATCTGGTTCATTGCTGTTGCAGGGTAATTGCCTCTGCTTTCTGAATGAAAAGAGCTAGGTGACATATGTATGCATGTAGAGTCACACATAGACATACACATACTTTTGTTTGAAAAAAAAAATCTCTCGTATTCAGATGCATATAGATCATGTTAGGCAGAAAGAAAGAAGTTAGTAGTTGATGGTTAGGAGTAGTTGGAAGCTTGGGTGCAGGAGCAGTTGGTGGGCATCTACTCATGCACACTGGGAGTTTTCTAGCGATGCTTTTCTGTAGCTATCTGTATATAGATAACACATAATTCCTCATTAATGTATCAACTATAATCTAATACTTTATACTTGCTCTGAATTTACATATTTTCTTTCACGTCAAGTTGTATAAAACTTGGCTATCTTTCTCCACACCCCCTTCTATCTTGGGGATTAAATCCAGGACCCTGGATACACTAGACATGTATCCTAGTACGAAACTGCATCTCCAGTCTTCGTTATTAATGTGCTTGCTGATCAGCTTACTTTTTAAATTCTGTCCTAGGTAATAATATTACAGATAAGCAATGGTCTGTCTAGGTTGTGGCTATCTCTTCTCTGTCACACACTCTCTTTGAAGCTTCTGCTCTTGGTTGCTGGTGTTGGCCGTGTAGGACTTGGTAGTCTTCCTACCAAGACAGAGAAGAGGAAATCTAATAACAGTGATCAGGATTGTCATTGTTATTAGTGTTTTTGAAGTTTTTGCTTTTTGAAACAAGGTTTAATGAATCCCAAATTAGCCTCAAACTCACCATGAAAGCAAAGATGACTTGAATTCCTGATCTTCCTTTCTCTGTGTCCCAGGTTCTGGGATTACAGATGTGCCCATCACATCCCTTTAATAGGAAGGATTAACATACTATTTGAATACAAAATAACAAATGAGAATATAAAACTAATTTTTCTGGACAGGTACTTATAGTCATCAAATTGTTTCCAATTCCCTATGAGTAGAACTTAGCTTTAAGGGATACAGCATAATATAAAGATGACATTTATTAATAAGATTATTTTAATTCCTGGCTTGTTTTTTTTTTAAGTTTTTCTTAGATGTTCCAGCCTGTAATCTCACCAGCCAGAAGGCTGAGACAGGGAGATTCTGTGCGTTGAAGACTAGTCAGGGCTATGTAGTGAGTTTAGGCTAGCCTGGGCTATAGTGGGAACTGTGTTCAAACAAAAGTCTCAGTAATAAAAATGTAGATTCTTTTATTCAATACATTTTGAATGCTTGCTAGGTTGTTGATGTTACCCAGATTATTTTCTGTACTCAGAGACTTTATGTTTCACTCAGGAATTCAGAAACTGCAGTGCTTTCACTGTTGATTTCTTAAGTGTGACAGAGGATGAAAAGATTCAACCGAGGCAGCTTGCTGTGAGTTGGAGGATCAGGTATCAGAACTGAAGAAGTGTGTTTGTGTTTCTGAGTGTCTCTATGCGCAGAAATGGCCTTCCTTCACAACTGTCCATAAGCAAGATAGGATGAAAGGGCTGACTGTTATCCACCAAGATGCAACAAAAAATGGCAGGGATCCCCTAAGAAGATGTCATTTTATGCATTCAGAAAAGTGAGCAAAGTCTTTGTGTGTCACAGTTCCTACAGGAGGAATCTTACTTGTTAAAGAGGGAGAACCACACGCACACACAAAGGCTGTAAAGCAATAGAGTAGGAAAGGGCTTGACAGAGATAGCAGAAGGGTGGAGGGTAGGGTGGGGCGGTTCGGAAATTGTATGTGACAGAATAGAACAGAGGTCATCAGCAGACACTTTCTATAAAGGGGCAGGTCATACATTTTCAGCTTTATTAGTCATTCATCAATGTAATTGAACTCTGGCTCCATGGCATGAAGGCTGATACGACTTGGAAATCATAGTTGTATTCAAATCATGCCACTGATGAAAACAGGGAATATGTGACCAGCCATCCAGGAGAGCCCAGACTTATTCCCTCTCCTCCATGACGGTCTCTGTGTGCAGGATATACATCAGATAATGATGACTGAGCAGAGTCGGAATTGGCCATTTCCATAGATTTGAACTTTTGGAATCCAACTTTATTGTGTTCTTTAATGATACAATTGAGTGTATGTATAGGCCAACCTCAGAGACTATTAAACCATCATAGCACATTAATGTTCAGTTTCTGCTTAAATCATTCTGAATGCCTTAGTCTATATAAATAGGTATTTTTAAATACTTGAAAGAGTTGTAGCAATGAATCCTTACTGAAGAAAAGGTTCTATTCATTTTAAAGCAGGTGCGAGGTAGCCGTTGATATAGGAGATATATCAACAGGTATAAATACATTCACCTGGCATCTCTGTGTCTGTATGTTGGACAGTATGTTGGAAGGGTGACACAATAAAAGAGTAAGAGATTTTTCTGTGTTATAACTTGATTGAGGCTTAATGACTCGTTATATTCATCTGTTATTTCACTAAGAGGTGCATCAATTAACAAGCAAAGCAAAAGGTACAATTCACCTTAACTTCCCCACCAGCCATTGTATAATTGTGATATATCAGGTACAGCAGGAAATAAATGGTGCGGGGTTTTTTTTTTTTTGTTTTGTTTTGTTTTTGTTTTTATGTGTAGGGTGACAGAGGCACTGGGGAGTTTACTGCTCATGACAATGTATAGGAAAGATCTTTTTAGTCATTATATGAATGAAATAGTTGGCAGTTTTGGCTTTCCACTGGAATAAATACTATGCTCTCTGTGGAATAAATCTTGACCTACTTATCAGTTCTAGGCTCTGAACATGACACCAGAGTATTGGATGGGCCAGCTCAGGCCTCTCTTCACCATTCCTGTGCATCTGTAATGAGCCTATTCTTAATTCTTTCTCTTGTTTATTTTCTTTAGCCATCCCACTTGTCACTGTTAGGATAAATTTCATATCATCACAATCATCTTAGTCAATCTAAATATCCATTTAGTTTGTTAAAACAAATGGCTGTGTATTGTGTGACTGTAAGTCATTCTTAAACAGTTCACAGAGAAGGTGATCTCTACTGAGACTGTTCTCTCTAATTAGTAACATTGTTTTGGTTGTTTCAAACTTAACTTTATTTGTGTGTGTGTGTGCACGTGCCCATGTATATGGCATGTGAGACGAGAGAGAGAGAGAGAGAGAGAGAGAGAGAGAGAGAGAGGGGCAGGTAGACAGGCAGACAGAGACAGATAGAACTTAAAAGAACTTCAGTTGCTGTTGCTGGGACTGAGCCCAGGGCCTCGTGGATGATATGCATGGGCTCTACCACTGAGTTGTATCCCCCAACTCAACGTCAAGGAACCTAGAACCCTGGCTGTGGTATTTTCAAAAGGTTAAGTTGTTTCAAGAGCAAGTTGCAAAATAATAATAAAAGAAAGGAATGAAGAAGGACTGGACTCTTTCTTATAGGTATTGGTGTTTGATAGCTTTTACATTAGACTTCTAGTATCAGTGATACCTTGTTTATCTTTAAGAGGTTGTGCTGGTTTGCAAATTCATCCTCCTTTATTAGTGTGTTCAGTACAGACAGTAAGTTTAGAGAACTTCATATAAAATACAACATTAAAACAATATGGTTTTATTTTTAGTGGTGTCATGAAACCTGGCCTCAATGCCATTCTGGGACCCACAGGTGGAGGGAAGTCTTCGTGAGTATAACATACACATAAATAAGCCTTTTTTGTTCATTAAATATCACATTTACATAAATAGATATAGGCTGGTTATTTGCAGTGTATATGTGGTCTGGTCTTAGATGCTGTGGATAGTATGGGGTTGAACTATCTCATGGTTTTGTCCCAAGGACCAGAAAGACTTATTAGATAAGCTTTAGTTATTATAGCACCTGATGGAGTGATTGGCATATAGTGGTAGACCATGTTATGTACTAGTGAGCAGTTAAAAGAATGAAGTAATATTAAAAACAAAGGCATGTAGAGAAGGTATAATTGAAGTCATGAGTATTCATTAAATAGCATGTTGTCTCTGTTGTGATCTCTAAGATCCATTAACCAAGAAAGTCATTTGGGGAGATCTTACTATTTAAGCCAATGTTTTCTTGCTATTATATTTTGGGTTTTGCTGTAGCACATAATGAAAGGGAAGCTGAGAATTTAAAATGTAAACTTGATTTTTGTTTTGTTTTTCTTGTTTGATTTTGAGATAGGATCTCAGCTATGTAGCCCTGGCTAGCCTAGAACTCATTAATGTAGACTAGGCTGGCTTTGAACTCATACAGATCCTCTTGCCTCTGCATCTTGAGTGCTGGGATGAAAGGTATGTACCACCATGCTCATCCTATAAATTTGTTTTTAAACTGGAAGCCTATCAACTAGTTAATTTTGAACATTAGCAGAATTTGTATTTAGAGCAGCTAAGCAATATGGCCTATGTTGAAGAAAACAAAATATAACATGCATATCCTTTACAGGTTGTTAGATGTCTTAGCAGCCAGGAAAGATCCACGAGGATTATCTGGGGATGTTTTGATAAATGGAGCACCTCAGCCTCCCAATTTCAAATGCACTTCAGGTTATGTGGTTCAAGTAAGTATTAGGAGATTTAGGTAATATATATGCAAATGCATTTGATTATAGTTTGGTGTACTTCCAACTGAATATATAACATGTTTATAGAATCAACATATTTGCATCAGATTTTCTTAGTTTTCCATTACACTGGGGGTGATGTTAAAGGAAAAGACAGAGTAAGCCTGGAATATGACCCTTGTGTGGGCAGTGGTATCAGTTCTGGCTGCTATGTAATTTTAAAAAAAGTTTAGTCTTCCTTTACTTCTTTTCTTCCCTTTATAGATTTGCCCTTGGCAGCCTTCAAATGTATAGTATAGTAGTAGTTTGCATGTGTCCTGTTTGGGTGTACAGCTGGGTGATAATTCCGTTGAACTTTACAGGTGTCTGTATATGCAGTTACTGCAACTTAAGAGAACTTATGGTTTACCAATAGCCAGAATTTTACCTTGGATGTGGTATATGTATGGATTGAACCATATATACTCAAGTGATGGTCATAGAAAAGACTCACATATATCACTAAAATACCACCTTGCCTTAAGGATGACATTGTGATGGGCACCCTGACAGTGAGAGAAAACTTACAGTTCTCAGCAGCTCTTCGCCTTCCAACAACTATGAAGAATCATGAAAAAGATGAACGGGTTAACATGATCATTAAAGAGTTAGGTCTGGACAAAGTAGCAGATTCCAAGGTATGAAACCCCTTCATAGTTTCATAGCCAGGAAGTAGCCCTGCATAGGCTATATAACGTTAACTGAAAGTTTCCTATAATGTCTGTAGCCGAGAGTAACTGTATTCTGTATGATGAGGAAGCAACTGGGTATATAAAATAAGATAGAAATTAAGGTTAAAAAATGGGTGAATCCTGGAAATGGAGTGTGGTCCAGCAGGGAAAAGTATTACTCATAAGGCTTTTTCTACATGCCCTTCCACTACCTTCCTTCGTCAGGTCTCAGCTTGCTATATATCTGCAGTAACTGTGGTCTGCTACTTGTGGAGGCATAGTTCTGAACCGAGAAAGTCAAGAATCCAAAGGTTCTTACACTGCATGTATCATTTTGTTGTGATTTGCCTTCCAAAACTGTATTTGATCACATTAGGATTTACTTGTAATTTGTGCAGTGTTTGTTAGTTTTCTGTAGTCTTTCTTTTTACAGTTTTATTTCTCCTCCTTTTCTTACAACTCTTCTTTCTTCCTTACCTACTGTTGACAAGTAACAAAAATAGGGAAGGTGCTTCTCCTTCTGAGTGTTAATTAGGATCAGGAAGAGGAATTGAGACAGTGGGTGTAATTTACAAATGACCAGTCCTCATAGTTTTAGCTGAGCAGACATTTGGGCATTGGGTGAAAATAAAATGACTGTAGTTTAACCTCTCTTGCCCATACTTACGTTCTTCCTTAGAGGCAGTGGATAATGATGATGGGGAACTGTTGCTTCTCTTGGTGCTTTCTGGCAGTCTTTCATGTTGGGAAAAATAAACTTGCGATGATGCTATATATTTCTAGATTACTGTGTTTGCTTCGCTTTGGCCCTGTCTAGAAACGTCTTTTTCTTGACTGTCTTTCTTCTTTTCTTTTTTGTATGTATATGGTTCTGGTTATTGTTCCTTGGACCTCATTCATGCTAGGCAAGTGCTGTACTACTGGACTATACCTCCATATTATTCTTTACCTCTAGGCAATCATTGCTATAAAGTGGTTGTTTTGATTTCCAAGAGAAATATAAAAAAATACTAATTTCTTAAAATTAGTATAGTCTAAATTATTTAAAATATTTTATAAAACATTAAATATAATAAACATAGCTTGTTTTCTATAATGTTAAAATTGTTAAATAAAATAATGATGTAATTACTAATACTATTCATATATATTTCTCAGTTGTTAGCCTCTTATTCCATAATCTCGTCAGTTATTTCTTTCTGAAGTATTTTAAGGAAAACTTTATAGTTCTTTACCCCTCAGTACTTGTTATATACCTGTAAAAATCAGACTGGGAGTGTAGCTCCATGGTTGAACATGTACTTAGCTTGTGCAAAACCCTAGATTCTATCACTAGCACTGAATGAATAAATAAATAAATAAATACATAGATGAGGATATTTACCTAATTACCACAATACCATTATGAACTAAAAAAATGAAAAATGAAAAATAAATCATATCATACTCTTTCACTTTTGCCCAATTGTCTATAAAAGCCTCTTGTAATTCAGTTTTTATTAGGACTCAGTCAAGGGTCATAAATAACATTAGATTATAACTCCTTGGAGCTGTGTGATTTCAGAATCATTTACCACTTTGGGCCTCTCCTAACCCTTCCTCCTGCTCTCCCACAATGACAATGAGTGGTTGAAAAAGATTGAGTCAGATTTACTGTGGAATATCTTACTTCTGAATTTGTCTGAAAGGATGAGTAAGAAGTTCTACAGAGAATTAGTACATACACAAGCATCAAACTGGAGATAGAAAAGTACTTAAAATGGTGTGGTAGGATGTGAACTGTTCTCTAGGACCATTGGGAGAGATAGCAGGGTATAGGTGCTGGATGGTTAATAAATCATGGCTAGAGTACTCCCTTTTCCTCCATGTTGCCTGTTTTAGACTGACATTTTACTTTATCTTAGTGTTCTCATTCATTCACTACCTTAAAACAAAATATGTGCGTGGAAGGAATAGCTCAGTTGGTAACCTGCATGCAAGGATGAGGACCTGACTTCAGTTCCCAGAGCCTCACGTGATGGTGCACAGTTGTGATCTTAGCCCTGGGGAGGCAGAGACAGGAGGATTCCTGAAACCTAGCCAAGTTGGTGAGAAACAATCTCAAAAAATACATTGTATGGCTTCTGCAGAATAGCAAATGACTGAAAGGTCAGGCTGCCTTGTAGCTCTAACCAGACCCTTGGCTTATTCATCTGATTAAAAAAAAACAAAACTGCCCTCTCGTAGGTATTTTGTTATTTGTAAAGCAATAATCTTCAGAGTGATGACAGTACAGTGTCTCCACAACAGACAAGTGGTAGAGCGCATGCTTGCTAGAGACTTCTGGGGACAGTCAGGGTTGCACAGGTCTATCTACCAAATAATGGCTACCATGTTCACTCTTGCTGATAAAGATGACACTTGCTTCAGGTTGGAACTCAGTTCACCCGTGGAGTCTCCGGAGGAGAAAAAAAAAGGACCAGCATCGGCATGGAGCTGATCACCGACCCTTCCATCCTCTTCCTGGATGAGCCCACAACTGGTTTGGACTCGAGCACAGCGAACGCTGTCCTTTTGCTCCTGAAAAGGTAGATGCTGCAAGAGCACTGATCTTTTATTTATTTAATATCTGGTCACTTATATGTGACAGGTATTCTTTGTGCCAGAGATTCAGAAGTAGACAGCAGACTTCCTTGCTACTTTGTTAAAGGAAAAGAAGTGATATTAAGATCTATTAAATAAGAACATAGAGAATGATGACTGCGGTGGGTTTGCTGAGTTGCTGTTTTAAATGGCAAGCAGGTCAAGGAGGATCTTGAGCATTGACAAGGGACCTGGGAGTGAGGGAGTGAGCCCGGGCTGTATCTAGCAACAGAATCTGGCTGGAGAGAACAGCCAGTGGCGCCAAGGCAGAACGTATCTGATACATCTGGAACATCAGATAGACGTAAGAACCCAGTTACCTTAGTGTGGTGCAAAGACAGTGTGCAGTTATAGCAAAACACCACAGGCTAGGTGAATTAACAACTTGCTTTTTCAAGCACTACTATGAAAACTTACAGCCTGCAGTTTAGTAAACGTGCAGATTTTGCTTCTGTAGGTCTCAGATGAAGTCCAGGAGTCTTCAACGGGGACTCTTAGAGGATATGCGCATTCTGATGTCCTTGGTCCTCAGACCCACTCTGAGGATCAAGCCTCAGGCAGCTCTGCTTCCTCGTGGGAGCTCCCTGTTGCCTTTCTAGATCTTAGAGTTTCTGAGTGCATGTTCATCATGGGTCTGTTTGCTGCAGTCTCTTCCTCCTTTTGAGTTTTTAAATTTTTTTTTATTTTTATGTGCATTGGAGTTTTGCTTGAATGTACGTGTGTGTGAGGATGTCAGATCTTGGAGTTATAGACACTTGTGAGTGCTGAGGATTGAACCTGGGTCCTCTAAAAGAACATTCAATGCTCTTAACCACTGAGCCATCTCTTCAACCCCTTCCTTTTGAGTTTTATATTTTATTGTACATATTCATTGTACCATGGTACTGTGTTACATAAGGATATATTCACACAAATATATGTTGTATGTTGAGCACCCCTCCATACGCCCTCACTCCCCATTTAATATTTCCACTCCTGTGCCTTTTTGCCCCCTAGACAGTTTCACTACTAATTTTACACTATATATACATGCATATAAGTACATGTGTATTTACAAAATTTAGGAACCCACTATGAGAAAACATAAGATAATTGTCTTTATGGGGCTGGTTTCACTTACTAATGTGATTTTCTCTAGTTTCATCTACTTTCCTGTAAATGCCATATCTCATATCACCCGTTTATACCACTGCTCTGTTGAACACCCAGGTTGGTTCCATAACTGTTGCTATAATCTCTTTACTTTACTTCTTCATCTAATATCATCACTATATGTACACACACACACACACACACACACACACACACACACACGCACAGGGATTCTTTCTCTCTAACACTGCCCTATAGTTTCCTGAGTAAACCTTCTTATGTTACACTTTGTTCAATGTGTTCTTCTACCTCGATTGTCTTTCCTTCCTTGGGTCACTTCTGTGAGGCTCTTTATATTCTACTTGATACTTCAGACCGAGCTTTACATTTTGTATTTGGCATAAAGGAACTTCCTGATCCATTTATTCCATATTCCATCTCAATCATTGATATTCTGGCTTGGTGGATTTTTTGTTTGTTTGTTTGATTGATTGGTTGGTTTTTGCTTTGGGGTTTTATTTTATTTGGTTGTGGTTTTTTTTTGTTTGTTTGTTTGGGTTTTTTTGTTTTTTGTTTTTTTAGAGGCAGAGTTTACATAGCCCTAGCTATCCTGGAACTCACTGTGTAGACCAGGCTGGCCTCGAACTCACAGAGTTCCACCTGCCTCTACATCCTGAGTGCTGGGATTACAGGTATGTGCCACCACTACCCGCTCTGGCTTGTTTGTTATGCCGTTTCCTAAGAACAGTTTTAAACAGTGACTTTGGCCTCTGGTCTTCCTACTGTACGTGATAACTTCTCCAGATGGTAGTTTAGCACTGCTCTGGCTGAACTCAGGTCCTACCCTTGCTTCTCATTAACTCCTGACACTATGACCAATTGCTTGAACTTTAAGCCTTGTTGGTAAATGAACAAAATAATGGCATTGGAAGTGCTTAGAGAACAATATTATGAGGATTGACAATGAAGTTATCTATAAGGCATTAGCAAAGATGTGGCGTGCATATATTTCTTTACTCCAGAGTAAAAGAATGAGAAGCAGTTTGTAACAAGCCAGAAGACTTAAATCATTAATGAAATTAGAGTACATTACCATTGCTTCATTTGATCATAGTTACATCTTAAACTTGAAGTCCTTATAGTTACCTGGACAGTTGTTAAAAACATGGGCTAAGGGCTTTTTTAGTTAGTTTTCTTGCCTGTCCTCTTCTAATGGTAAAACTGCACCAACTATTTTCCTAGCTGTGCTGTCAGCACATATTTTGTAGTACTAACAGTCTCACGTGTCATATGTGACAGATGCTGCCTCACTCACATAGCATCTTCCAGGGGTACTGCAGTCATCACGGGGCTCTTACGTTCTGGATCTTTGCCATCTGTTAGGCTTTATCATGGCCCCCTACAGCAGCCTTCCTCTTGGACAGTCTTAACTGCTGCCCCTTCTACATCACCCGTCTAGCCAGCTTCAAAGCATTTAGAGCAGTCTGTGCCTCAAAACCCATGACAGCTGTTAGAGTGACCTCTGAGTAGGGAAATGGGGGACTAGGCATTAGTTTCCCTTGTAGGCAGACCTAAGGAGAAAGGCCATGAGTAGACCATAAAGACAGTGAGCTTCCAAGATAGCCAGCTTCTTCCTCACCCTCCTGACCTGAGACAGAAGACTGGCATAAGACAAAAGCCTGCCAGGATTTTACTCCCACCAGTAGTGCCCCCTGCCCCTCTCTTCCTGTGAACCATTCTGACAAGTTCGAGGTCACACCCGGATATGTTTACCCTGACCATGTGGACTGATTAGCTTCCCTGTCTCTGTTCAAACTGATCAATCTTAATTAGGGAAGAGCAGTCCCCTCAAACATCCTTTAAAACTCCAAGTTCTCAGTGAGAGAGACCAGACTTTGGCTTGTGCCTTGCCGTATGTATATGTGTTTCCTTACCCTAATGAAAGCCTTTCTTTACCTTTCGTATGTATATATGCTCATTCTCCCAGAGACTCTGTGTATCTGTGAAGACAGTCCCAGTGTCTACATTTGACAGTAAACATTCTAGTGGATTCAGTTCTGCTGCCCTTTCTTAAGAAATCCTGGCTGATTTTGTTTGTCTTAGGTTTTTGTTTATTTCTAAGGATAAAGTCCAAGGCATCTTACATGCTAAGTACTTTATTTACAACTTATTTTTCAAGACTGCTGTCCTCCTGTTTTTTTCATAAATCAAGTTTCATTTCCCTAGGTATCAACCAGATACCTTGAGATGAGCTTATACATTATATGTATAAGAAAATCAAGTTGAAATTTGGACAGATGTTCTAACAGCAGGAATAAAGTACTCTTGAACAATAAATATGAAGATCAGAATCTTAATGACTCATTTTTCTTCTTGTAACTTAGGATGTCTAAACATGGTCGAACAATCATCTTCTCCATTCATCAGCCTCGGTATTCCATCTTTAAGTTGTTTGACAGCCTCACCCTATTGGCCTCCGGGAAACTCGTGTTCCATGGGCCAGCACAGGAGGGCTTGGGGTACTTTGCATCAGCAGGTATGGTTGATTGTTTTCCATGTGGTAGGTCCTTTCATCCCAGAATTGTGGATAGAGCAGAGGGTCCACAGGAGTACTGTTTAGTCTTCATGTAGTCTTACTATGTTTCCTCCATTCTAAAGTACCTCTCTGCTCAGTTTTGTGTTAGTATTTTTCTTCATTTTGTACATTTTTTTTTACACCGTTAAGTTTGTCTGTGCTGTTTGAATATTTGTGTCATTTGTGTCTAGTGTATCTGTCACCTGGGCTTGTGCTGCTTTGGTTTTTTCCAGTCATGGCAGCCTTTCCCTGAAAGTTCAGTAGTTATGAGTAGACTCATACCTAGCAGTTCAGTCAGTTGAACAGTTTTAGAAAGACCTGAGATTGTTGTCTCCTTAACCACATGGCGGATCATGGTTTTTCAGTGTTCACCAGGCCACCAGACGTGCGATCCTGCTGTGCTTTAATGAGGGCTTGTGGGAATGATACTCAACTTTCTAATAACGTGAGGTTGATAATTTAGTCTGGGAGTGAGTGGGAATGACTTTGATGAACATGCATTTTTGACACTTCTGAACTTCTTCCTTCTTTCTATTTCAGATTAAATTATTTAATTTCTCTTTAGATTTATTTACTTTTTTGTGTGTGTATGATTGTTTTGTCTACATGTATATGTGTCCACTACATATATGTGCCAGTGCCCCCCAGAAGTCAGGACAGGGCATTGTATTCACCCATACAGATGGTTCTGAACTGTGATGTGGGTGCTGGAACCATAGATCCTCTGCAAGAAGCAGTGCTCTTAACTGCTGAGCCATCTCTCCACCCCTATGATTTCTTTTGAAACATATCTAATCTTTTTTTTTTCATTTTAGAGATACTTGGCTATAATTATAAATAAATCTTAATACACTCACACACAATTTTAAGTATTCGTTATTTATCATTTTTAATTTTAAAGACCTTTATCATTTAAAATAGTTGAGCATACCTTGGATAAGAACACTGGCTTCACTTCTAGGGGACCCTGGTTTGATTACTAATACTCACATGATGGTTCACAACTACCTGTAACTCCAGTCCCCAGAGATCCTCCCTCTTCTGGCTCTGCAGCCACCAGACCCACATGTGGTACACAGACATACATGCAGGCAAAACACTCATATATATAAAAAAAGTAATTCTTGAAGAAAAATTAAATAAATGAACCCGAATGAGTGGGGAGTTCAGTAGCAATGAATTGAGGCCAGTTTGAAAGGTCTGTAAAGTTGAGATCAGAGTTAAATTGTGTGGTACTGTCCATGTTCTCTTGAGACTGCTGTTCTAATCTTGCTCTCTATTTGGAACTATGGCAGGATGACAGATGGGAATTACAACCTCTCCACTTAGTAGCTGGAGAAGCAATAATGATGTGCAGATCTTGAAGTCAGAGAGCACAAGGACAGTTAATGTTTCGTTTTTTTTTACCTAGATTTAGATCTTGGATAGAAGACTAGTTAAGTAGCAGGCATAGTGGTAGCCCTTTACAGGTTGTAATTTATGGTACGCACCAAGGCAAGACATTTTCAAGTGTCCAAAATTCCTTTTGAGTTATTGGAGTATTTGGTAAATGTATAAGAGAAAAGGATATACATCCTAGTGAAGGGAAAAGTGAGAAGAGGGACAACTTGCTAGATTCTCTCTTCCCAAGGTTCCCTCACCCAGTAAACACTAAGTTCTTTGTTTTCCAAGACCTTTAGGTTTGTGTTCTTGCATTGTCTTGTCTTGTAGGTTACCATTGTGAGGCCTATAATAACCCTGCAGATTTCTTCCTTGATGTAATCAATGGAGATTCTTCTGCTGTAATGTTAAATAGAGAGGAAGAAGACGATGAAGGTATGTGAATCTTGTGAATTCATACATTAATGTCTAATCCATTTGATTAAAGCAGTGTACTGTGGCTCATTAAAACATACTATTGTAGGCCAGCAAGGACTACATAGTGAGATCCTGCAGCAAAACAAAACAAAAAAAAACATGCTTTTTAAATTCATGTTAATTCAGTGTTGTAAAAATAGACACTAGACTGTTGTCTTTAAGTGCTACAGGTGTTCTTAAAATTTAATTTGTAAATAAGCATTTTTTTTCTGAAAGTGTCAGTTATAAGACAAATTTCCAATTTATCGTGGTTGTTTTCAGTAGTGTTAGTCAGGGTTCTCTAGAGGACAGAACTGATAGATTGGATGTGTGTGTGTATATATGTATGTATGTATGTGTAAGAGTGTCTTACAAGCTGTGGTCCAGCTAGTTCAACTAGGGCAGTCTACTGACAAAGTCCAAGAATCCATTAGTTGTTCATTATGAGGCTAGATGTCTCAGCTGGTCTTCAGTATATATGGGAATCCTGAAGAAGCAGGCTCTAATGCCAGTGAAGGAATGTGTCAGCAGCAAGAGGGATGAACTTATCAGGGAGAATGAGGACAAGCAGGCAAGAAACAAAAGTTTCCATCTTCCATATCTTTTATATAGGCTGCTACCAAAAGGTATGGCCCAGATTTAAGGTGAATCTTCCCACCTTAAAAGATTGGGTTGATCTTCTCACTTCAAATGAGTCAGTCAAGAAAAATCCATGACAGGTGTACCCATCCACTGGGGATTTAGTCTATTCCAGATGTGGTCAAGTTGTCAATGAAGATTAGCCATCACAAGTGTTTTATAAACAAGCCTACATGATTCTCGTGCCTTTAACCCCACCACTTGAGAGACAGAGGCAAGCAGGTATCTGTGAGTTCAAGGACAGCATGGTCTATACAGTAAGTTTCAGGCCAGGGCTACATAATGAGTTGTTATCTCAAAACAAACAAACAAACAAACAAACAAGGAACATAACAATTTATGCATTTGTGCATAGTAGAAGGCAAATGCCAGAATTTAAAAAAATGAATCCTAATTCTGTACAGTATAATGTCTCTTTCAATAATTAGGGTCTAAATTGATAGAAAAGTTCAGTGAGTTTTCTGTGTCTATAAGATGTGCCCATGCAAAGATCAATCAGCTGTTTTTCTGATATGTAAATCAATGACAGTAATTTTATTCTTTTGAGAGGATATTACTTTGTAGCCCTGGCTGACCTCAGATTCACAGAGATCCATTTGCTTCTGCCTGCTGAAAGCTAGGATCAAAGCCATGTGTCACCATGCCCATCAGCCCTCCGGAGGTAGTGGGACCTGGGAGAATTGAGTGGACAAATGAGGTGGACTAAAGTCTCATGCAATAGCCGACTTTGTTCACAGCGTCAGACAATCCTCAGGGTTAAGAAAGGTCACCTGAGTAAAGGTCTCATGAGTTCAAGCTGTATGCAGTCACGAGGGCAAGCTGCACGTGGCAAAACCATGATTTTCCATAGAGGCATATTAAGGATAGTTTAAACATTTAATTAACAGAAGCAAGCAATAATGAGTAATCTGAAGTAAACTCACTCCTATCCACTGTACCTGAGAGAAGTACAAAAGCATATTCCAGGGACAATTCCATGTTTTGAAGAAACTGAGGTCACAAGACTCTTGTTTTCTTGGAGTCTTCTCACAAGCACTCAGAATTCAGACATATGCCCAACTGATATATAAACATATACACAGATATAGAATTATGGAACCAAAAAAATGAGTAAAATTAGTTTTTGAGTAATAATATTTCATGTCTTTATCCACATTTATCCAAAGCAAACAAAACTGAAGAACCTTCCAAGCGAGAGAAGCCAATAATACAAAAATTAGTTGAGTTTTATACCAACTCCTCCATCTACAGAGAAACAAAAGCTGAATTAAATCAGCTTCCAGGGACTCAGAGAAAGAAAGGAATATCAGCCTTCAAAGAGCCCATATATGTTACTTCCTTCTGTCATCAGCTCAAATGGATCGCCAAGCGTTCATTCAAAAACTTGCTCGGGAATCCTCAAGCCTCTATAGCTCAGGTAACCCAGCAAATGCCAGTTGTGCTATGAAATATTCACAAGGACTAGCTTGGATCCTGATTCTTTTTCTCCTTCTTCTACTATTTATTATGTTTGATTCAGGATTTTATTTAATTTTTACTTATCTTTCTCTTCTTCTGTCATCTCTTATTAACAGATATTGAAGTTTCAATTGCAAATTGTAAACTACATTCTTTTTGTGGTTCTCTCCCCCAGTAATAAAATTTGATGAAAAATCATTCCTACTTCATGAGCTTACAAGAATATACAGTTGGTCCTGTTTGTTGTTTTTTTTATAATGTATTTTTTATTTCTGTGTTAATTTGATACATTTGATGGTGTTATGATTATAAACATTTTGTTTGTAATAGCTGAAGTTTGGTTTGAGCTACTTAGTTATTTACACAACTTAGACTTAGCATATAATCAGATATAGTTATATGTGGAATATCTTAGAATGGATGTGCTATATAAAAAAATTTAGTCTATTTAATGTGCTAACTTTTTATCAAATCCATGTGGAAGAGATATTAGTCTCTTGTAGAGTCATGAACTGCTGACTATGAACTCACAGTTTTTAACTACAGCAGTTTTTAACTGCAATCACTCAACACACTTTGAAAAAAATGGGTAAGTACATTTGAATAAGGATACAATTGAGATTTTTGAAGAATTTATTTTTTTACCTCTTTGATCAAAAATACAGAAGTCAGAAATACAGAAAGCTCATAGATAGGCTCCTTTGTTCCACTGCACAAGATTTAGCATACCTGTTCCAAGTTTGCTTTTCTGTTTCTTGTGATAAAACACTGGCCAAATGCAGCTTTGAGGAGGAAAGGTTATATAGGTTATATATAGTCCATTATGGAGGACCTGAAGCAGGGACCATGGAGGACCACTGCTTACTGACTTGTCTCCCTTGAGCGTTTTTATATAGCTCAGGCTCACCAGCCCAGAATTGGCATTGTCTGCAGTGGCATGATCCTCCTATGTAAGTTAACAATAAAGAAAATGCCCTTCAGATATGTCCACAAGCTGCTCCAACAGAGGCATTTGTTCACTGGAAGTTCATCTTCTCAGCTGATCAAGTTGACAACCCAAGCTAGCCACCATAACAGATACACTGAGTAAAAGAGCAGCAGAATCGTAAGGGCTAATCATTTTGACAGTATGTTTCAACAATGTCTGGAATTGTTTTTAGGACCTGGAAGCCTTAGGAGACATCCCAAGGGTGATACTTGCAGTGCAAGTATAGAGAGTTTGAATGCAACATACTGCAAAGTTTGGAATAGTGAATACTCCTATTGGAAGACTAGACTTGTTTATATTTGTGCAAATTATGTATTGATAGAACCGTCAGAATTTATTTCATAAGCTTGGCCTACTCATAAAGGTAGAACGGTTATAAAAAACATGTCAAGAAAATGAGTTTTCCCCATCCTAAATTTCTATGTTAATAGCAAAGAGATTTGCAATTATCTCCTGAATATGCTATTTCTAAACCAGCCTTCACAGTTCATGATTCTCATTTTCTGCTTTACCTTGCTTCTTGCCAAAAATGGCCCTCATAGGCTACTTTATGTCAGGCTGGAGGAATAGCTCAGGGGTTAAGAACACATGCTTCTCTTGCAGATGACTAATGTTCATTCCCATTACCCTAATCAGAGAAATCACAGCCACCTATAACTCCAAATAGCGGGCGCGCGCGCGCACACACACACACACACACACACACACACACACACACACACACACAC
>CAJQZJ010000594.1:634351-661556 GCA_907164525.1 Lophiomys imhausi
ACACACACACACACACACACACACACACACACACACACACACACACAATTTTGTTTGCTTATCCAATTACCTGTTCCTGATAATTTGTGTTGCTTCCACCCTTTGGTTGTTGTGAATAATATTATGATTCTACAAGTACATTTCCCATCCCTGCTTTCAGTTCTCTCAGGAACCTTATCAGTAGAATTACTAAATTGTGATAATTTCTGAGGAATGCAATTTTGTTTTCTACATCCTTGGCTGCTGCACACAGTAGAATTACTAAATTGTGATAATTTCTGAGGAATGCAATTTTGTTTTCTACATCCTTGGCTGCTGCACACAGGTGTTTCAATTTTTCTGCATCTTGAGTAGTTGTTATTTATTTTCTAATAATAAAGATCAATTTAATCCTTGAGAAATACTTACTTTAGTCCTTTGTCTATTTTTTTTTATAAATTTGTCGTTGGGTTTTAAGAATCCTTCATTTTTTCTGGGCTATTTTTCCTTATCAGATAACTGTTTTGTAAGTATCTTCTCTAATTCTGTAAGATGTCTTCTCTGTGTATTGATAGTATCTGTTAAAGTGTGCATGATTCTGATTTGATTTTATTTGTTTTGTTTTTTTTCTGCTGCTTGTGAGACAGTTTCTCTGTTCAGGTTTTGATTTATTTGACTGAAAGTTAAGCACACGTGTGGGACTCAGTTCATGTTAACTGTTGTAATAATGTGTGATTTTAGTCATAATTATGTCCTTGAAAAATTTTTTAAGGATTTGGTTGTGTATAGGCACTTTGACCGTATGTGTCTGTGTACTGTGTTGTACCTAGTACCTGAAGATGCCAGAAGAGGATGTCAGATTGCTTAAAACTGGAATTACAGATGTTTGTGGCTGGCCGTGTAGATGCTGAGAATTGAACCCAGGTCCTCTGGAAGAGCAGAATGTACTCTTAACAAGCTATCTCTTTAGCACTTCTTTGAAAATTTCTTTTTCATAATGACATAATTTTTTGTCTGTTTTGTGATGGAGGTCTTACCATGTTTCCCAGACTGGCTTGACCTCCTCAGCTGAAGTTATTGGTCTTCTTGCCTTGGCCTCCTGTTAGCTGAGACTAGAAGTCCATGCTGCTGAAACCAGCTTTACAATGAGACAGTTTAATTGCTGTGTCATGCTATGAGTAATGTGCTCAGTAGTAGCACTGACCTCAGGGTCATAGTCTGTGTCATGAGTCATACACTGAAAATCACAGTTTGCTGTAGACATTTAACTCAGTATTTGGCATTTATAGCCTCAAGTCACCATCCGGAGGCCAGAGTAGGTAGATGACATTTTACTGTCGTGGACTGTTGAATTCATTTCACATTTAGAAAAGGCTGATGTTTTTCAAAATAATAATATAAAAGTCTGTCATTCAGGTCAAATATATTTTCTTTCTGTATAGAGTAAGTTAGTGTCATTCTAGTGGGCTATTTTCAGAGTTATATCATTATGTTTTTACCTTCCTTGAAGGTTGAGGTAGCAAGATTGTTTCCAAAATCACTAGTAATGGATGGTTTCTGTGGCTGCCATTTCTTAGGCTAACACAGCATGTACACAGGAACTAGAGGCTGTGGACCTTGTACAGTGTGTAGTATTTAGAGGAAAAGTTGAAGGCTGGAGCAGTGGCCCAGAGGTTAAGAGCTCTTGCTGCTTAGTTCCCAGTTTTAAGTAAATTCACAATTTTATGTTGGGCTGTATCCTGGTCTCATTTTTTATTGCTGTGAGAAAGTATCCTGACCAAAAAGCAACGTAGAGAAGAAAGATTTATTTCAATTCTATGTTAAAGTCTATTAGTGAAGGGAAGTCAAGGCCAGAACTTAAAGCATTACATTCAGTGTCAAAAGCAGGGAGAGAGTAAGCCCACATGCCTGCTCAGCTCAGCTGGCAGTCTCATGTCTGAGACTGAAATGGTGCTGCCCACATTCAGGGTGCATTTTCCACTTGAGTTAACAGTCAAGACAGTGCCCCCACAAACATGCCTAAAGACCAGCTAATCTGGATGGCTCCTTATTAAAGCTTTCCTAGGTGGTTCTAGGGTGCATCACGTTGACAGTAAAAATTAAATAGTACAGGCTGCGTGGATAGTCATCGTCTGCGTATGCAGGGCACAATTGGATGTGCCCGAAAGGGTCTGTTTCCCAATGCCATCGTATTAGGAGGTCATTCCTTCAACAAGAACTTTACAGCAACCTCACAATTCAGTCCATAGCAAACTAAGACCAACACTATGTGCTGTAACATGGAGTCCCCAAGTCACATAGGCACCACTACAGGAGAACAGGGGAGGAGAGATGCCTCATGGTGGGGGGTGTGGCATTCTGCCTTCTCTGTGTGCATGTATGTGTGTGCATGTGTGTGTGTGCGCAAGTATGTGTGTGCATGTATGTGCATGTGCCATGGTGCACTTGCGGGGGTCAGCTCTCTCATGGTGGTCCTCAGGATTGAGCTCAGGTTGCCTCCTTTACCTGCTGAGCCATCCCTCTAGGCCCCCTTTCTCTGTTAACCAAAACAGTCTTATTTTTTGAAATGCCTGTTAGTAGAATATGATTTGTAGACTACTGACCTGAGTACACAGAGCTGACTGGTCCTTCTGTCCCCGCCCTGTCCCGGCAGAGCTGGGGTGCTCTTCTTCCTGACCACCAACCAGTGTTTCACCAGCGTGTCAGCTGTGGAGCTCTTCGTCGTGGAGAAGAAGCTCTTCATGTGAGTAGTCAACATTCCAGCTGTGTATCAACCCGGTCACAGCCACAGCTGGGTCATAATACCATCCTCGTGTTATCAATATGTTCTGTCTGTTTGTTTAATTGGGAAATATAAATTGCATATGTATATATTTATGTTACACAATATGAATTTGTGGAGATTTATAGGACCACTGTATTAAGAAAAGGCAGTCACAGGAAAGGTGCCTGCTAGCCAGAGAAAGGAGAGTTTCACACTTGGGTTGTGGTTAGGAAACCCCCAGTGCTAGGAGAGAAAGCAGCAGCATCGGGGCTGAAAGGATCTTGTTTTGATTAATCACAGGCTGATAGCTCCAGCAAAGGACATTTGAGGGGCTTCAGAACAATTAGGTGGTTCAGCAGCTGGAAGTGGTAAGGTCAAGATGGCAAAGGAAGAGCAAATACAAACCTCAGGGACTGGCAGCATGGAAAGAGCCAAAGGACAGCTTCACACTAGGGAGCTGACTGTTCTTTCTCTTGTTCTTCTCAAAGGTTACAGAGATTTGCCCATCTTTATTTGCCAACCAAATGAATCATCAGAGAGCAAAGACACCAGTAGGAGAGTTTGGAATAACTAGAGAAAGAAGTCAGAAAGAGGAGGGATTAGATTTGTTATATGGCAGGACTATAAGGTTGTAACGTATGATGAGTAATGAAGGAAGAAATTTTGCTTTAAAAGAAATTAGAGTAGCAGAAGCTAAAAGACTCGTGAACTAGGGGCTGGAGAGATAGCTCAGCGGTTAAGAGGATTAGCTGCTCTTCCAAAGGACCCAGGTTCAAATCGCAGCACCATATGGCAGGTCACAGCTGTCTGTAATGGTCAGGCATAGTGGCGCACGCCTTTAATCCCAGCACTCAGGAGGCAGAGGCAGGTGGATCTCTGAATTCAAGGACAGCCTGGTCTACAGAGTGAGTCCGGGACAGCCAGGGCTACACAGAGAATCCCTGTCTTGAAGAAAAAAAAAGAGAGTAGTGAACTAAAGCTCCACTAGGCGTCTTGGAGAAGAACAACTTTGTCTTCTTTTGAACGAGTAGCAGAAAAGAAAGCCTCTATAAGCAGAGATGAACTCCTGAGGTACTGTTCTCTAGAAGGACGAAGCATAAGAGGAGCAGTCTCTGAGCAGAACAAGGATGCATGGACCCTGCCTCCTCAGAGTTCTGTGATGAGAGAGGGTCACAGTCTGAGAGATGCCCTAAGCTGACACCTAAGATAAGAAAGGCATGGGGTCAACCTCACTGGAACTCTTCTGGTGCAGCAGGTACCCCACTGTCTGTTCCTTGCCTTTGAGACTAACCTAGAATCTATGATCTGTGTTTTTATAGACACGAGTATATCAGTGGATATTACAGAGTATCTTCTTACTTCTTTGGAAAGCTGATATCTGATTTACTACCCATGAGGTTCTTGCCCAGTGTTATATACACTTGCATATTGTACTTCATGTTAGGTAAGTAACAGGCCAAACGAAAATGCCTTTACTCTTGGCTGTGGAGTGGAGCTGATTTCTCTGTGTATATTTCTGTTTACCTTTCTGTATGTGTCTATATAAAGAAATCTAAAAATTGCTATTACACTACACATACTCTGATGTATATTCTCTAATAAGAAAACCAAATTAAGTCTAGGGGGTTATTTATTTAGTAAAAAAATCACTAATAAATACTGACAGATTTATTTTTATATTATGCCCAGGCTTCTACCTTAGGACAGCTGCATCAGAATTTCCATATTTTTCACTGATATATGTGCACACACATACATACCAATAATTCTATTTTTATAAAGCACTATCATATGAGAACCACTGATAGCACTTAACATTTCCATTTTATATATGAGGTTTATTATAAAAATATGGCATGAAATTTAGACCCTTAGATTCCTGATCCATTTTCTGGCCACTGTTTCAAAATCATCAGATTGTATGACATATGTATAATCTCATACACACACACACACACACACACACACACACACACACACACACACACAAAACCTCATTATAGTTTATAAAGTAGTTTGAGAACTTAGTTTCATTTTTTATGTCTGTGGAGAAATAGATAGAGCCCTCTCTTCCATTATGTATTAAACCATCCTGAGGTCATTTAATTGTGAGCCAAGTTTCCTCACTGTGTAGTTACAGCAAATACTGAGAGAGATAGAGGAGATACCTAGGTAAATGAATGTTTTCTGTTGATGAGTTGCCTGTGGTGGAAGAAGGCAGTAGTACTGGGGCCAGTTGTGTTTCCTGTGGCTGTCCATCTAAGGAGCTCAGAATCATTCTGAGTTACGTGTAAAGAAATCCACACGTTATCTGAAGTGGTGCCCTTAAAATATGCCTGGAAAAGGAAATTGTGTTACTTGATGCAGTTGCACAGAGTAAAGCAATGAAATCAGTGACTCAGAGTAGTTGGCAGTGGATGACCTTCTGTCACTAAATCCAACGGTGTTTTCTTCAGTGTCCTTTGCACAGCAAACCAAACAGCTGCAGCCGCGCTGACTACTTCTTTTCTTTCTAAGGACTGAAAAAGGAGGTGGGGGCTTTTTTCATCATGATGTTCACCCTTATGATGGTGGCTTATACAGCCAGTTCCATGGCCCTCGCCATAGCCGCAGGCCAAAGTGTGGTATCCGTAGCAACACTTCTCATGACCATCTGTTTTGTGTTTATGATGGTGAGTATAGACAGTGCTCCCCTGAGAAGATGCTTCTTGCCTTGCTTTCTTTCTCTCTGTGTGTTTATCTGTTGCAGAAGCCTGCTTTGAGGGTCTTTTACACTTATGACTCTGAAACTTTCAGAAAGTCAGATGCTGAAATAAAGTGACTATCACAGAAAGTAAAGGCTTTCCTCCTGGCCTATATCGACTCCCTTGTATTGCTACTTAGTGTTTCTGTAACTTTGCCAACATGTGCTTACTAATAAGCCTTTAAAAGATGATTTTGAACCAGGTATGTGGTGTATGTCTGTAATATCGGCACTCAGGAGTGCGACCGTACATTGAAGCCAAGCCCGAGGTGCACAGTGTGACCACTGCACCTGTGCGTTCTTGATATTCAGTAAACTCTGATACCGTGGAAAGAAAAAAAAGTCACAGAAATGAAAAAAAATGCTTCTTGCTTATATTAGATAACCTTGATAAATAGAGTGGTTGCCATTGACTCCTTCACAAAAATGGCAGCATATCTTTCATGCTATTTACTGTTTAATGACTAGAAATGGTTTTGCTGAATTCCCACAAAAAGAAAAGTGAAACTTATGAGAAGTGTAACAGTGTGTACTAAGGAGTCTATCTTGACTCCTCATATTTTGAATAGTCTTTTAAAAATAATAAACAAACAAATGAATAAACTTTAAAAGCCAGCATGGTAGTGTATGTTCATTATCTCATCCCAAGGGAGACAGATCTCAGAACCAGGGGATCAGTAATGTGAGGTCATCTTTAGCTACATAATGGGTTTGAGGGCAGCCTGGGATACTGGAGACCATTTCTTTAAAAATAAAAGGCTAAGAAAATTTCATAGTCCGCCGACCTTCTTTCTAGGTTTCTGACTGACAGTGTTTTGCATCAGTACATACCTACTTATTTCACGTTGTTGTCTTAATGTTTCCTTATTCCTAATCTTGTTCAGTTTTGCACTCAAGTGATAAATTGAAGGGACCAGTTCTCATGCTTTTTTCTCCTACATCATAAATAGGAATAGCTAGCACATCAGCAAACATGTCCTCTTTACTAGAGTGGGCCTCCTTTCAGTGAGATGTCATTATCGGAAGCCTTGCTAAGGTTTAGTTCTCTCTTTTTTGAATTTTGAAACTACCAGTAAATATATTACTTAAAAAATAATAATCTTTGTTTATGTTCTTATCCAATAAATAAAATATCTTTAACCAAGTGAAAAATATGTTTTCATTCCTGTTTGGACTGATGACGACTGTGTAAGTGCTTCTAAGTAGGACTTTGAAACCAATCATCAAACTCTATTTCACTCAGATGTGGTATGTCATATAATCTGATACCTTTAGCCCAGTTCTAAACAGGCACACACAGCCTAACAGCATTGTCTTGCTTCCCAGCTCTCTTAGTATGTTAGAACACATTCCATGAGAACCTCATTCTGCTTATTTTTCTTGAACAGTCAATTCCTGGTGTCTCCATCGTGATTCTGCTTTTTTGGGGGGGGCAGTCTTTCTTTTTCTTTAAGATGTATTTTGATTTTTAAGTTATGTGCATGTATGTACTTCTGTGTGGAGTATATGCAATAGTGCTGCACCCTCAAAGACCAGAAGACAGTGCCAGATACTCTGGAGCTAGAGTGATAGGTGACTGTGAGCCATCTAATATGGTGCTGAGAGCCCAGCTCGGATCCTCTAGACTTGTAGAGGACTTGTAGAGCAGTATAAGCACTCTGGACCACGAAGCCATTTCTAGCCATAGGTAAGCTTACATGGAGGTATTAGGTATGTTTTCTACTGCAGATCACCAACCACCACATCATGCTCTTAACATTTCTAACTTGAAGATTATTTTATGCCTACATTCTGAACCAAAAATTATTCCTGAAGTCATTACTATAGAATTGAGACTGTTGTAAGTAACAAATCTTGTCTGATTATATAGCAACGTGCTTGCTCCAAGTTGTTCTGGTATGTTCTATATTTCCAGGATTATTAGAAGGAGCACATATGGATTGCATAATTAGAATCTGCCTGTAAAGTCTGCCTCCCATGTCCATATCAAAAGATTCAACTGAGGAAAAAAATATATTTTTCTTATGTGTGTACACCACTTTTCCTCATGTCATTATTTCTTAGAGAACAGTATTCCAGTAATGGCAGCATATACCTGTAATCCTAACGTTTAAGAGGTAGAGTCCAGAAGATTACTTCAAGTATGAGGCCAGCCTGGTCTACATAGGAAATTCTAGACCAGCGAGGGCTACAAAGGAATTCTCTCTCTCATGCATTCATTCATTTATTCATAACTAATAGAGTATAGCAATGGTTTATTTAGCATTTGTGTTATGTTAGGTATTTTAATTTCCTTACAGATAATTTTTGAACATTTGTGGTATGTCTACTTAAAGTGTAAGGGCTGGGCTTAGAGAGATAGCTTAGAAGTTAAAAGCACTGGCTGCTCTTTCTAAGGTTGTAGGTTTGATTTCCAGCACCCACATGGAGGCTTAGAGTTGTTGGTAATTCCAATTCCAGAGGATCCAGTACCCTCTCTGGCCATCATGGGTATCAGGCATGCACACAATGTACTTACATGCATATAAGCAAAACACACACAAAATGAAAATGAGAAATCTTGAAAAATAAAGTATAAAGGCTATGCAAAGGTACTATGCCATATTAAAAATAAGAGAATTGTGCATCTTCAGAATTTAGTTTGTATGTTGGAGTCCTGAACCCAACCTATACCCATGGGAGACCAAGGGATGGTTCTTTTTCTTGGTCTTCCATTGCAGTTACACAGAAAGTTGAAGACTTTAAACCATGGAGGATCTTTAAATAACTTGAATCTGTGCTATCAATTACAGGTATATTATTCTCCCTTTAATGCTATAAATAGCCACTGCTAAAGTACTCAAATGCCAAGCAAGTAGGTACAATAACTGAGAAGTTTTTATACTGCCTTGGTCTTAGCAGAGATCTTTAAGCAGATGTAGGTTTTTATTGCTGTTGGGTTGTTTTGTTTTGTTTTTGAGATAGTCATGCTTGGTAGCCCTGGCTGGCTTTGAACTCTGGTCCTTCTTCCGGAGGTTTGATTACAGGCATATACCATCACACTCGACTACTTGTAGGGGCCTTGAAGGAGGTCTTGTGTGGAGTTCTGAAGTCACTGGACTGGTTCTGACTTACAGGTTTTGCGTCTTGCAGATCTTTTCTGGTCTTCTGGTGAATCTTAGAACCATTGCGCCTTGGCTGTCCTGGCTTCAGTACTTCAGTATCCCTCGATATGGCTTCACTGTAAGTTGTCCTTGCTTGTCACCGTGAGTAGGTTCCCAAGCTAGGAACAGTAGAATAAAGCCGAACCATGCCATTTCCTCAGCCATGAGTATGGACCTGTCAGGTGTCCTTCCAGGAATGGTGAGTGATAATTTCCTAGTCTTTGTTACTAGAGAGTCAAAGAGTCTTCTGAGGTTTGCCATTGTCACACCGTTATTGGAAGGACATAGAGAATAAGGAGAAAGGTTGACAAATTGATGAAAAATATTTTGTTTCTGTTCAGTAAGGAAGTAAATAAGGACAGGGGACTAGAAATACAAAAAGAAATAGACTGTAATACTCAGCAACCATATTTGCTTTAGGAACTAATCAAATACAAAGGAAACAACTGTATCCTAATTCAGTTTAATGAAGTATCTGATTTTCATAATTATAACATGTGAAAACAAGAAAAGATTGCTACTATGAACCAATAGTATTCATTGAGCACCATTATATAATTTCAATTATAGGTTTTATGGGTTATAAAATAGGGATGAGGGAGCAATAGGGTAGTCACTAGTCTTTCTTCTTGGCCAGTTGGAAACAACATCCCAATCCTAAGTTTCTTGATTGACAAGGAAAACAACTTCAGCTATTTTATGAAAAGAAAGATGTGCATATGCAGCTTGTCATATATTTAGGAATAACAATAAAGATTAAATTCATGCATATAGTAGTAATACTTTTTGGAAACAATTTGGAATTTAACACTATTAACATTGCTCTGATCTTGTGTGTGTTCTAGGCTTTGCAGCATAATGAATTCTTGGGACAAGAGTTCTGTCCAGGACTCAATACAACTGTCAACAGCACCTGTACTAACAGCTATACAATGTAAGTTTGTGCTCAGTGTCACAGTGTATTTGAGTCTTCCTGTGGTGTGCTGTAAATGGCTGCTGGGCTTAGAGGTAGGATGAGTCAAACTTCTGAGCCTTAATTTTCTGGTCTGTGAAGAGAATCTTCGCACACTAACCCATGTGAGCATGCTGAACAGCTCCTGGAACTTGTCACAGTCAAAGCCATATTTAATGTGAAAAAAAAAAATTTTTCCTGTGTATTGATTGACATCTTTTAAAAGTTCCCTTTCTGATTTTTTTAAATGTGTTTGAATTCTTAGTTTTTAGAACTTCTAGGATATAAATGGGCTGCTTTGAGAATTTAGAAAGAACTTGTGGTCTGTGAACTGGAATGGATTATAACCCAGAGTCCAGAGTGGAAGACAGTCATAAGCACAAGGACAATGAGAGCAAGGAGGGAGGCCCTAACCACTGTGACCCTGTCACCTCTCTCTGCGCCACTGGCTTTGGGAACATCATGGACCACAAGGCTGCCTGTGTGTTCCCTCGCGCTTGTGCGCGCACGCGCGCGCATATACATGTGCCTGTGTTTTTAAATACAATTGAAATTCTCCCTAAAAGAAGATACATTCTTTCAAGAATTAAGATAAAATTCAGGTTCTAGTAAATTAGATGACCTTATTTTAAAATGTTAATACTTTTTATGATAAGTACTAATGGCTTGATTTTTTTTTAATACAGAAACTAATGAATGAAAAGAACACTGTATTAATTTTGGGTTGTTGACAGAGAAACTTCTGAAGAGGGGTTTTCCCTTGAGAGCTTTTCTTTGGATGCATTCTTCATTTGGTTTGATCTGGGTGTGGTGTCTTTCTAACACAATGTCCCTGACTCCTGATCAGGAGGGAGTGGACAGTAAAAGTAGTACCCGAGAAGGAGGAGCCATGGCAGGCTACATACTCACGTACAGTTTATCCTCACAAGTAGAAGGAGAAAGCTGCTCTTAAAGCAAAGAGAGAAATGATTGTTTTGGAAGCTACTGAATCTCACCATGTGCTGGAAAAGCAACCACGGTGTGCGGATTCACTGCTAGGGCCACTCCCTCCTGCTCTGCTCTGCTTGCTGTCTAAGGCTGTCCGCAGTGTGACAGTGACAGACAGGACTCTGCCTGGAAGCCCATGTGTAGCTTTCTGACCTGTTTCCTTCACTTTCTGGGTAAACAGAACTACAGATGAAGTACTGAACCTGGCATAGCTCCAGCTGAGGTCTTTGCCTTAAAGGCCCTTGATAAGTGTTTCTGCCCATTGTAGATAGCAGCATTCTAGATTTAAAATGAATAAATCTGAGGAAGCAAGAAACTCAGGTCATAGTGAGACTATGTTAACTTGGCCAGATTTGTTAAACTACTTAACAATTCTCTTTAAAAATACTTTTTTTAAATAATTAAAATCTGTAATTCACAAAAAGTCTTCAATACAGGAAAATGATTTCCTTACCATTTTAATACCCCATAATTCCCAGAAAGTAAAAAAAATTTATCACTTTAACATGAAATCATCTCAATAACATTTGTTAAGCAACACTTTCTTACATTTGTCTTAGACAAGATAGAATTGTATCTGCTAATTTACTTATTAAAATTAACATAATTATCCAAGTACCTCATATGCTTATATGGAAATTTCATAGACCCCTTATTTAATACTTCTAGTATATATTAAAATTTTAATCTATCTCAAACTTTCCAATAATAATATAAATTTAAAATAAATGCATGTAGCCGGGTGGTGGTGGCGCACGCCTTTAATCCCAGCACTTGGGAGGCAGAGGCAGGCGGATCTTTATGAGTTCAAGGCCAGCCTGGTCTACAAAGCGAGTCCAGGACAGCCAGAGATATTCAGAGAAACCCTGTCTCGAAAAACCAAAAAAAAATAAAAAAATAAAAAAATAAATGCATGTAAGAGAATGTCTCCAAAAAGTAAAATACTCTTTTAGATTGTTTTAGAAATTAATTAAACTTAACTAGGTATAAGTTGCTTAGCATAGTATCTAGCAAATTATAAGGGAAAGTATTGATTTGACTAAGCAATAGGTTTCTGTAACAAAGAAATACCGAATATATTGATTGACATTTGACAGATGCTAGGCATGAAGTTAATTAATTTTGTGTATTTTAAATTTCAGATGTACTGGTGATGACTACTTGATAAATCAGGGCATCGATCTGTCACCTTGGGGATTGTGGAAGAATCATGTGGCACTGACTTGTATGATTGTTATCTTCCTCACAATTGCCTACCTAAAATTGTTATTTCTTAAAAAGTATTCTTAAATTCCCCTGTAACGTACTATTAATTGTACTCTTATTAAATATGGATACTTTGGTTGACACATCCAGTGTTCTTTTGTTTTCTTCACATATTTTGATGTACATAAAATAATTAACATGGAAAACTAAAGACATATCATATATTAAGCTCATCAAATAGTGGTGGGCAGGAAATCCACTCAGATTTACTGACTTGAAAAGAGAGAGAATTGAGTTATTTCATCATCTTTAAAGTTGATAGGCAGAAACCAGACATGGTGGCATACTCTAGTAATTCTGACACTTGGTAGAGAGAAGCAGGATTGTAGTTCAAGGCTGTTTTGGACCCTATGTTAAAATAACAGTAAAAGGCAATCAGGTAGGTGAATGGCGCTTTAATAGTATGTGAATTTATGGTCTGCTATTATTTGATAACTATTAAATATATTAAAGCTGTATTAGAATTCTGAAGTTTATGTCCCCAAAACCCTTTTTCTCCAGGGTTAAAAAAAACAATAATCATAGAAAATAATTTGTCTAATAACTTATTGGTAATATTTATTATTATCTTTACTGTTGGGAGCTTTGGGCTGTAGTTGTAGTAGAAGACCAGGAGTTTTATGATATGACTCTTGTACCATTTCTGGGACATTCTAGTCCCCCAAACAGTCACTTATCCTCTTTGGCTTAGCTCAGGGATGTATAATCTGAGCTTTGAGTCTTCTGAGAGTTATCAAGACATAGATGTCTTGGCCTGCATCTGCACTGATACCTCCATAAAAATCTACAATTTAGGGATTTACAAATTCCCAATCTTTCTAGCCCATAAAATTGTAGACTAGGATTTAGTAACTGTTTAGATACATGTTCTTGTACATGTTTATCCCTCTTGTTCGTAAGCTCTCTTTACTCTAACTCTGTTCACTCTAATATCTACTGCTAACAGGTAAGTATTTACCAGTTAATATGAGAGTGTTGTAGCTGCCTTCTAGTTAAAAAGTGAAGTAACACAAGATACGGTTCAGGGAGTCAGTGTAAACTGAAGACACTTGTGCAGCCACTGTCACTGCTCAGGAAATGGAACACAACATGCAAGAGTTCCTCGTGCCCCTCTCTCAGCCACACCTTACCTGTCTCCATGGCTTGTTCCTGTATCAACACTTGTATACTCCTCCATGTGGCCATTGCCACTGCATTCCTGGAGCTCAGTTTTATGTTCTTGTACACACATATGCACTGACACACACACCCACATGCACGGAGAACTCTCCTTCCTTTATTTTTATTTAAAAGCATACTTTATTATTATACAATTTTCACATTAAATGACACTATAATAGAATGACTTGATGTAGTTTTAAGCAGAATAAGAAAGGGAAAAACTTATGGTTAAAAAAACCCTTCACCCGGGGTTTCTTTTGTTTTGTTTTGTTTTGTTTTGTTTGGGAATTCCATACATGAGTACTATTTATATCATTTCTACTCCACATTCCCCCTTTTCCAAGTTCTTGTATGCCCTTTCAACCTCTTGACCTTTAAAAAACTTTCACACACACAAATAACCTGCTGAATCCCTTTAGTATTGAGTGTGTGTGTGTGTGTGTGTGTGTGTGTGTGTATGTGTGTGCGTGTGTGTATTTAGGGATGGCCACCTATCAGGGGCTCCTGCCTGGAGAAGGCTGATTTTCCATCTCTTAGCAGCCATTAATTGCCTGTAGTTCTTCAAGCATGTAGAAGTGGAGTCTTGTAAGAGTTCCCTATCCATGATGGTGTCAATTAGTGATGTGATTGTGCAAGTCTTATTGAGGCAACCATATTGTTGAGATTTCAAGGGTGCAGCTTCTGTGACATATATAGAGAATACATAGCAGGCATTGTGGTCCTCTGGCTCTTACAGTCTTTCCACCATCTCTTCCACAATGTTCCCCTTATCATTGGATGTAGGAGTTGTGTTGTAGATGTGTCAACTGGGAAGTGTGCCCCTCAATCAGTTAGTCTTTGCATGTGAACCATTTGTGGTTCTATGGAATGGTCTCCATCTGTAGCAAAAAGAAGCTTTTTTTTTTTTTTTTTTTTTAGAGAAGGTGAGAACTACATTCATCTCTGGATATAAGGATAGATGTTTACAATGCACCTAGAAATTACAGTGGTTTAAGAATGTGGCAATAGTGTATATTGTCCTTTAGGGTTGGTGACCTCACCAACAACAGATAGTTGGCTAGTATTATAGTACCAGGTGTAAATTTTCTCCTGTTAAGTGAACCTTAAATCCGCCCTTGGCAACACTTTGAGATATAATGAGAGTCCTCAGGGAGAACTTTCAAGTTCCAACTGCATTCCCCTAAGTCATGTGTGTCTTTGGACATTCCCCTAAGTTCATGGTGTCTTCAGCAGTAGAGTCTTACATTCAAATCTCAGAACATTTTTTAAAGCATAACTAATTTCTATTGGTTAATAGAATTAAAAGGAAAGTACAACTTTTGCGGTCACTGTGTTAAAGGAATAAGACATGTATTATTTTTGAATGCAAAAATAGTTTCTTCTGCTTCAGTATACAGAAAGTTGAAATTAAATATCCATCAGAGAAAATGACTTATGTAGTTGAAACTAGAAAAGAAATTAGATTTATATCCACTTTAATGAGTCATTGTACCTATATTCCATCCTTTCTGATCACATATTACCCTCTCTTGATTCCTTAAATTTTTAGACTTTACCCACACTTTGGCCTACCTGTGTACCTGTGTTGCGTCCCCCTCTACCAGCAAGGATGACGCAACTCACAAAAGCTCTTTTCCAGCAGTTTATTCAGGTCCCTTGAAAACAGTCTTCCGAATGCCCAGGCAGACCCAACCCACAGGCTAAATACTATATGAACAGCCAATCAAGTAAAGCCACATGGTGCTATCTTAGAGGCCCACGTATGCGGAAGCAAGCCAGATCAGCGGTCTTAACCAAATATGGACTTGTTTACCACCGAGAGCGCTCACCGTCGGGCTGGTGGAAGGTGGAAACCAGCGCCATCTTTAGGGCGTGGCACGTCACAGCTCTCTACAGTTCCCCCTTTTTTATTTTTTCTAAAGTTGGTAGGAGTCCCTGGAAAGGCTTTGTAATCCCCATATCTGGGGATCTCACGGTGGGCCTGTAGGAGGGCGGTGTTCAAACTCTTACCCGTCTCTGGGTCAGCCTCCCCACTTGGGACTGCCCTGTCTTAGGTGGCCGAGACTTACCCGTCTACTCCGTCATTGACTTGCCAGACCCTAATATCCGTGGAACGAATACCTTAGTGGGCAGGGACTATGCTCAGTGAAGATTTAAGGCTTCATGGCAGCGAGCCATGCCTGAGGGGACTGGCCCGCCTCAATGGTGACAAGTTCTTGTATAATCATGGCTGCATTACGCTTTTGTGTGGCTCTCATTTTGTAGATGCACCATAGGCAAACCAGACAGGCTAGTATCATCAGTATCGCCAAAGAGCCTACGCCCGCCCACTCCTTAAGATGATCCATAGCCGTCTGTATCCAGGAAGTCAAACCAGTGGCCAGGCTCAGATCCACCCGAGTGGAATTGATGTGGACGATTGTCACTCTCAGCTCTCTCATCAAATTTTCAAATTCAGCCGACCAATTCTGTAAGAGGAACTTTGACAATTGTCTAGACAGATTAGCAGCCTTTGTAAAATTTTGATACTGCACAGAAGTAACATACAAACCTTGTATTTTCCACTCACACCCCAATTGTGTTAGTTGCCAAAGAGAATCAATCTGTTCTTGTATTAAATCTATGCGTTGATTAACTATCATAAGGCCTCCTTTGAGATGAGAATTCATAGAGGTCTGAGTATCCAATGCCTGTGCCACAGTGGCTGAGATGTTATTCAGGGCATTGGCAGTCTGTATAGAACTAGACAAGGCAATAGCTGAGGCAGTAGCCCCCACAGCAGCAATAGTGATGGCAGTAACAATAGCTGCAGTGATGTCAAAATCTCTTTTAAACCTGAATAGCATCATGGTATTAGGGGCCTCTACAGGAACTGGTACATATCGAGGCATTCTAGTCACCACAGCCACAGGAAAGGCTGTGGCATTCCAGCACAGGGCATAAAAACATATGCCCGGAGTGCATACTAACTTTTCTTCACCCAAGGATGCACTCCCATTACTTACAATCCACAGAAAAGGAGGCCAGAGACATACTGGCAAAGCTGAAAAGGTCTTATTGTGGTAAGAATGAAACAAAGAATTCCAAGTACCAGAGCCATTACCACTAGAAAAATCCAGATTGGTAGCGGACCCTAGGGAAAAACTACCTCTTTGATAAATTCCTCCCCCTGGGGCACTGTCTTTTAAAGTGTCCCATCTTGTCACACTTAAAACAAACTTCTGAACTTCCTTCACCTTTTCTGGCCAACTGTATTACTGCGGCAGCAAGACCAGCATTAGTTAACGGCCCTTCAAGTTCTCTACACACTTTTATCCAGGCTTCTAGCCCTTTGTTCTTGTAAGGGGTGATAGCAGCTCTACACTCTTTAGTACATTGCTCATAGACCAACTGTTTTATTAGTGGTAAGGCAGCATCCGGGTCACCAAAAATCTTCCCTGTCGCCTCCACCATTCGTGCCACAAAGTCTGAAAAGGGCTCCATGGGGCCCTGTAGAATCTTAGTTAAGTTCCCACTCACCTCCCCTTTATTAGGAAGAGATCTCCAAGCCTTGATAGCTATCTTGTTTATTTGCTCATAAACCTGAATAGGATATCCTATCTGTTGGTTGGCAAATCTCCCCTGCCCAAGCAGTATATCTCTATCCCAGGCTGGATTTCCATCTCTCTGATTAATGGCTGCTTGTTCAGTGGCATACTCAATCAAGAAAGCTTTCCAGTATAAGTATTGCCCTGGACTTAAGCAGGCGTGGACCAGGCCACTCCAATCACTTGGAGTCATACAATGCCTGCTTAATGCTTCCACTTGAGCCATTGTAAAAGAAGCGGTAGTACCATAGGTACGAACCGACTCTGCAAGGGATTTAACTACCTTAAAATCAAGCGGTTCCTCGTACCTGTTCCCTTGTGGATCTTGGTATACCGGATAGGCAAACTGTAATTCTGTTCTTACTTGTGTCCACATCCCCGGGCAGAAAGATCTCCCTACTTTCAGGGACTGAACAGGCTGATCTATCTGAATGGCTTCTGGATATGGAGGGGGAGTTGAAGGCACCGCGGCAACGGCTTTACTTACACCGACCGCCGCCAACGTGGCTGAAGGCGCCGCGGCAACGGTTTCACTTACACCAACTGCCGCCAACGTGTCTTTCTCTTTTACCCTTTTCTTTTCCTTTTTTCTAATAACAGTCCTCTCCAACTGTTTCATTAGAGTGTGTAGCTCCCCTTCAGAATCCGTGCCCTCTGAGTCCTCAAAATCTCTAAAATTTCTAAGATTGGGATAGAGAGGCACCTTCTTTTTGTTTCCCTTTTCACTGTCTGCCTGCTCAGATCTTTCCCCTTGTAGCAGTTCCAAGGCTGATTCTCCCTCCTTGATTGCGTTACAGCATCTCTGATCTTCTAAACAACTCCTCACCATCTTCCAAATCGGTCTTACTCCATGCTTCAGAGTCCCTTGCTCCCAAGCAAAATCCAAGTCCCTGCCTAATTTGTCCCAGCAGGATACTGTAAGATTCCCGGACACCGCAAACCACGGAGCCACGGAATCGCATTCATTCAAAAATCTCTCTAGGGTAGACTTCTTAATTTTCAAATTCCTAGCTAAAAGTAGCTCCTGAAGAGCCAGAAAAATTGGATGTGACTCAGACAATCCCATGATTAAAAATTTACTTTCGGTTCACAGCTTCCCCGCGAAACTTTATCATTTGTTCGCAATCTCCGCGAAACTTTACCGTATGTTCACTATCTCCGCGAAACTTTACCTTTTGTTCGCTATCTCCGCGAAACTTTACCTTGTGTTCGCTATCTCCGTGAAACTTTATTGTCCCAATTTATCCCAGGAACTTACCAGTGCGCTGCCCCTGACTGCAGGAGTTCTGAGTCTTTTCTGGTTCCCCGTACGGGCCACCACTTGTTGCGTCCCCCTCGACCAGCAAGGATGATGCAACTCACAAAAGCTCTTCTCCAGCAGTTTATTCAGGTCCCTTGAAAACAGTCTTCCGAATGCCCAGGCAGACCCAACCCACAGGCTAAATACTATATGAACAGCCAATCAAGTAAAGCCACGTGGTGCTATCTTAGAGGCCCACGTATGCGGAAGCAAGCCAGATCAGCGGTCTTAACCAAATATGGACTTGTTTACCACTGAGAGCGCTCACGGTCAGGCTGGTGGAAGGCGGAAACCAGCGCCATCTTTAGGGCACAGCACGTCGCAGCTCTCTACATACATGAATACATTATAGACCAGGACCTACATGTCAGGGAGGACATTTTTCTTTCTGAATTTGTAACACCTTACTTAAAACTATTTTTTTTCTAGCTCCATCAGTATTCATGTTAATTTAATTTTCTTTACAGCTGCATAATATTCTATTGCATATATATACCACAATTTCATATCCATTCATTTGCTGATAGACATCTGGGCTGACTTGATTTCCTTGCCATGATGAATAGAGCAACAATCAACTTGGATGTACAAATATCTCTGTAGCAGGATATGGAGTTCTTTTGTTCTATGCACAGCAATGGTTTAGCTGTGTCATATGGTAGTTCTATTTATAATATTGTGAGAAATTTCCTAATTGATTTGCATAATGGCTGGATTAATTTTCACTTCCATCAGTAGGGAATGAGGGTTCCTCTCCCACATCTGCTCCAACATTTATTTTCTGATCTATTGATTATAACCATTCTGACTAGGATGAATGGTATCTCTGAATAGTTTTAATTTGTTTTTACCTGATAACTAAAGGTGTTGGATATTTTGAAAGTATATTTATTGGCCACTTGTGTTTCTTATTTTGAGAATTATCTGTTTCATTAATTTATTTGTTGATTATCAGTTTTGTTTCCTTGGTGTTAATTTTTGCAGTTCTTTGTAAATTCTGGGTGTTAGTCTTGTTTGAAGGATAGCTGGTAAAGATTTTCTATCAGTCTGTGGACTGTTTACTGATAGTTTTCCTTTGTTTTATGGAAACATTTAAAATCTCATGTAGTCCCATCCATTAATTCTTCAGACCAGTTACTGTGCTATTGGAGTTCTACTCAGAAAGGTCTTGCCCACCTAAAATCTTGAGTATTCCTTATATCCCAAGCAGTTTCCAAGTTTTGGCATTTTGAATTAAGTTCTGTGATGCACTTTGAGTTGATTTTTGTACAAGATGAAGTTATGGATCTATTTTTTTTTATTCTTCAGATGGCCAACACCATTTGTTGAATGGGCTCTATTTCCCACTGCATAATTTTGCCACATTTGTTCTAATGTCCTAACTTAGTTTATTTCCAGGCCCCTGATCTATTCTATTAGTCTGTCTGTTTTATGCCAGTACCAGATTGTCCTTGTCACTATACCTTTGTACTTTGATTTGAGGTAAGGTATTTTAATACTTCCACCTGTGTTTTTGTTCTCCTTAGGATGCCTTTGACTATTCATGGTCTTTTGAAGTTATGTGTATTTTCATGTATTATTTTTTTTTCTCAGACTAGAAAGTATGGTGCTGATATTTTGATGAGTATTGCATTGAATCTGCAGATTATTTTTGGTAGTATAGCCATTCTCACAATACTAATCCTGCCAATCCAGAAACAGGAATTATTTCTATTATATTTCTATTACCTATTTGTATCCTGGTTTCTTTTTTCATACCTAGAATTTTTCATTGTAGACCTTTCAGGTTTTGGTCAGGTTTGTCCCTGGGTTCTTTATTTTTCTTAGAATTGTTGTGAATGAGATATTTTACCTGATTTTTTTTCTCCGAGAGTTCATTGTTAGTATATATGAAGGTTACTCCTTTCTTATATTGATCTTTGTATTGATCCTGCAACTTTATCATAAAGATCTAAGAGTTTTTTAGTAGATTCTACAAGATCTTTTAGGAATAAAAGTAAGTCATTTTCAGACAAGGATAGTTTGACTTCTTTTCCATCAATAGTCTTTCTCTTGTCTAATTTCTATAGCTAAGACTTGGAGCAGTGTATACATTAGGATAGGAGAGAGAGGACATCGCTGACTCTTTCCAAGGTGTAGGGGATTCTACAAAGAATGTTAGAGAAATGAAAAATAGTAATCAGAGCCTGTGGCCAGCAGCAGAAATGGAGGCTTGCTGGTTCCACTAGCCCTTCTGTATCATATTTTCTAGAGATTACTAGTGAACCTCTTACTCACTAAACGCAGGGTAGACTTGAGAAGGGCCTGAGTGGATGTGGTTGGTACAAAGGGGACTGAAATGATGCTCCTGTTGTGGGCCATACCTCCCCTAATACCTTCAAGTCTAGTTGCAGCTGTGGTAGAGAATTCCTAGTGAGCTGAAACCATCATGACAGCATCCCACCTCAAGCCTACACTGCACATCTCCACTTCTCTGTACTTATGCATTCTCCAATGATAACAATAGTTCTAGGTCTAAGAAGATGTTTTTAAGTTGGTAATGCAAGTTAGAATGGAAACTGAGTTAGGTATAGAACTTTAAACTCACGGAGATAGATGGATAATAGAATACTAATATCAGTTGCCAAATACATATGGACTGGACATTGGGAATGTATGTTATACCTCATGGTTTTCATAATTGTGGTCTAATTGTTCTTATTATTTTATATTGTATTTATTGTTATAAGAAAAATAGTCTTTTATTGGACTAAAAGGGAGAGCTGTTGGGGGGGGAAAGATACACATTAAATAAAAAAATAAATAAAAAGCAGATAGGAGGGTGAAGGGGAAGAGGGTGGGGACCAGGAGGAGAAGGAGGGAGGGGACTATGATTGAGATGTAACTTGAAGAAATAAATAAATGCAAAAAATTAATTTAAAAAAATTTTAAAGTTGAATAATAATTCAGTTTTGTGGAATTATATTCTGAAATTGCATTGGTTAGCACCTGTCAACCAACAGGGATCAGGGCCAGGGGAAAAAAAATGCATCAGCTTTATGTTTTTCTGTTGGGATCTTATGGAAGCCTTCCTTCCTGTTGTCACCAGAAGTGAGCTCCTACTGCCCATAGAGGCCACTTTAGCTGCACCCCTGTGTGTGCGCATTTCCTCCTTTCTTGTCTCACTGTTTCTTACTGAGGTTTCCTAGTGTTACCTCATATGAATGTTCTCCTTGTTTTGTCTCAGAAGAATACAAACTAAAAGAAATTTTGTCTCAGAAGAACACAAACTAAAACCACTTGTCTACTGTGGTTATAAATCCCTAACTGTTAATCCCTGTCCTTATGTACAGACAGGATATTTTACAGATCACTTGAACAGTCAAAATTTAGAAATGGTTTGACCCTTAAAAATATGCTAATTTTAAGGTTAATTTATGAGAAAATTTGTGATTTTTTTTCTTAGCTATAACAATATTCAACTATAATAAATTGGAAGATAAGAGGGTGCTCATCATATCTATTTCCAATGAATCATAAGATAATATTGAAAGCTTAGAAACACTAAAACTGTTTGTATTGACAAAGAAAAACCCCTTGCTTCAACTGTAGACAGACTTCTGTCCAAAAAGGACAAAACTTGGAAGCGGTTAAGTCGACAGCCTAGCTCTGCCAAGACAGGGTAGGTAAGTCCTTCATAATTCCTGCTCTACAACCAATGTCTGTCAGAGAAATGGGGCCAAATGGCTGAAGATTGATGCTGTAATGTATGGAGAGAAAATGGGAACTGTCCAGGCAGCCACTGGTATGTCATTTTTTAGTTTTGGAAGCTGCAGGCTCTGCACTTCCTATATAATCAGATATATTTATCCCTCTCAGGTCTCTGAGGTGGTTGAAGAATAGATAGCTAGAGTCTCATTGTTAAATTTTGAGTTGTTTAGGAATCAAGAGGGTGTTCTGGATCTAAGAAGATATTTTTAAAATTATGAGGCAAGTTAGTATGAAAGATGAGTTAGATATAGAACTTTAAACTCATGGAGATGGTTAGATAATAGAATGTTAAAGTCAGGTGCCAAATACATATGGACTGGACATTGGGAATGTATGCTAAGCCATATAACTCTTATAATTGTGGCCTATTTATTTCTGTTGTTTTGTATTGTATTTATAGTTATAAGAAAAAGAACCATTTTTTGGACTGAAAGGGAGAGCTGTTGGGGGGAAAAATAAATACCTTAAACTAAAAAAAAAAAAAAAAGAAAAAGGGAAGAGGATGGGGGGGGGTGAGGGGAGGAGGGTGGAAGGGTGGGACTGGAGGGGGGAGTAGGGAGGGAGGGGATTGTGATTGAGATGTAACTTGAAGAAATAAAAAATAAAAAATAAATTATTAAAAAAAATGTATAAGATTTGTAAGAATTTCCCAGAAACAAAGGATAGTAGGAAAGATCAAAGTAAACAGAAAGTTGTTGTGTTTTGGTTTTATAAAGATGTCAGCTTTTCTTAAACCAATACATTTAATATAATTCTAATTAAATTTTGGAGGACCAACCTCCTCTATAGGAACTGATAAAACTTGTTCTAACAATTGTATGGAAAAATAGGCTCACAAACACTAAAACTAAGAGAAGGGTTACCTTACTTACCTAAGATTTTTATATAAGCTATAGTACTGAAAATTATTGTTGGAAACAAAATTATGAAGACAAAAAGTTCAACTAAATGTACATACATGTAAGTCTAAAATATACCAGTGGCACTATGAACTACTAAAGAAAGTTATTGACTCAGTAATATTGAAAGGCTGGCTAATTATATGAAGAAAAATACTCATGGGCCTTATACAAAGTTACTCTTAATGTGAATTGAATGTGAAAGATAAAAATTGTGAGTTCATAAAAAATGAAGTTTGTGATCTTAGATCTGTGTGACCCTCCAAAATTCAACAAAGCAAAAAAAAAAATTGGATGGTCTTTATTACATAAAATTGAATAATGCATTGGCAAATTCCCCAAATGGATGAAGGATACAAAAAGAATCTAAAAGTGATATGAGATTGATACCTAAATTATGCAGAAACTTTAAGCAACAAAAAGAGCATAGCCTGATTGAAAAATAGGTAGTGCATGAAAACATGCTTCCTACTTGGATCAGTTACTTTTTTTTGTTGTGATGAAACCATAACCAAAGGCAACCAAGAGAAGAGCATGCTCACTTTGGCTTAGGTTTGCAGAGGGAGTGTCCATAAAGACAAGGCAGCTATGACATGGCAGCCTGAGCAGAAACTGGAGTACCATTAGTGTTGTCAGCTTGACACAAACTACAGTCACTTAAGAGTGGGGAATGTCAATCAAAGAAATTCCACCTTCAGACTGGTCTATGGGCTTGTCTATGGGGCATGTCTTGATATTTGATTGATGTGAGAAGACCCAGGCCACTGTTGGTGGTTTTATACAGTGATTGGGGAAGATGCCTGGCATCAACCTCAGACCTCCAAACATGTACATATGCACACCCATACGTGTGTGAACAGGCATACACACACACACACACCTGTATATATGCAAAAATTTGTTATGCACAGAATTATCTTAGTAGTAATGAAAAGTTACTAAGAAACTTTTGTGTGTATAGAGAGGTTAGGCAGTCTTCACTTGGTCATATTCAAAGGGGAGATATAAAGATAAAATAGGGCCTTGCCATAGTCTTGATAAAAGCATTTTTATTTTGAACTCAACATGAGACTTGAAAGGTTGTTTTAAACTGTTTTAGTCTTAGTCTTTGATCTAGTGGAAAACAGATGTTTTATCCAGTTAAAGAACAAATTGGAATAAAATAAATAAGGTATTGAAATTTTTATTTCATAAATGCTTTAGGTTTGTTTTGTTCTCAAGTTCAAAGACTAGGCTCAGATAAACAAAGACAGGTCCTCCCTAAGGATGTGGCTGAGCTTAAGTACACAGCCGGCAGGCTCTGTAGGATCCATGGCCCTGAGCCTCTGAACGGTGTACTCTGCAAATCTTCAATTAAAAAAAAATGGCCTCCTGTAAAACTACATTGCAAAAAATGGGAAAGAAACAGAATAGAAAAAGTAAAAAAGTTGAAGAGGCAGAGCCTGAAGAATTTCTGGTAGTAAAAGTAGTAGACTGCTGTGTAGTGACTTGAAAGGTGGAGTATTTATTTCCTGAAGTGGGGGGGGCGGGGGTTCAGATGCTGACAATAATTGGGAACCAGACGAAAATGTAGATTGTTCAGAATTAATTGAAGCATTTCTTAATTCTCAAAAAGCTGGTAAAGAAAAAGATGGTACAAAAAGAAAATCTTTATCTAACAGTGAATCTGATGATAGCAAATCAAAGAAGAAAAGAGATGCTGCTGACAAACCAAGGGGTTTTGCCTGAGGTCCTGATCCTGACTAAATAATGATGCCCAGACAGCTGTGGAGAATTAATGTTTCTCATTAAATGGAAGGACCCAGATGAGGCTGACTTGGTGCTGGCAAAGGAGGTGAATATGAAATATCCTCAGATCGTCATCACCTTTTATGAGGAGAAGCTGACTTGACATTCTTGTCCTGAAGGCACAATAATTGTTTGCATTTTAATATATACATAAAATCTGGATCTTGAGTTTTGAATTACTAGTGTGAAAAAAAATCTAATGAAAATCGAGGTTGATGAGCTGGTTTTGAAAGTATTGACAGTAGTTGGGATATTTTTGGTTTTTGTTCTGCATCAAAAGGCACTGATTCCTTTCAGCAAATAAGAGCTTTCAGTAGTTGCTTCCTTTAATAATAGAATATCTGATAGCATGTTGTATTTCCTCAGCTTTGAAGAACAGCTTTTCTTAAATGCTGGGGAGATTTTACAGTCATCCCTCAACCAGAACTTATTTTTAACTGGGACACAGAAGGATCATTCTGGGTTTTTTGTTTGTATGCATGCATGTGTGTGCATAAAACACTTATGAAACTGTTATTTGTTTTGTCTTGTTTTTTAATGCTCAAAAGAACTACGGATGGAAACAAAAGTTGATGAGATTCTTTCATTGTGAATATTTTCCTGAAACCATAACCTTTCAAATTTAGCAGATTCTATAATTTATTGGACAGTTTTTATTGGATGGTTTAAAAGCAACCACATCAGAATTTATGTATTGTCACATAAATATAGTAGTTTATTTACAAAATTTTGTCCATACCAACTCCCCCTTCAAAAAATGGAATGACACAAAGTAGTGGTATGATTTAATAACAAGACTTAAACCAAGTGTGGTGACGCATGCCTTTAATCCCAGCATTCCAGAGGGAGATGGATGCCTGATTTAGAGGCCAGCCTGGTTTACGAGCAAGTTGCAGGTCAGCCAGGGCTTGTAAAGGTTCCTCTGGTGAACCATTCCTTTGTAGAAAGTTGAAATCTGTACTAAATGGTTATGATTCATGGAGTGTGTTTGCTGTGGAAATGGAATCATGGATGATGTTGGCAATTTACGACCTGCTGGCATAAATGAGAGAACAAAATTTGCTAATATCAATTAATGACTTGCATGCTTTTTCTTTATCCTGACTCATTCATTACTGGTAGGATCAATCTTTTCAGTATTTGGTTCTGGTTTAATAAACCAGAAAAGTAGCTGTAGTATTTGAATGTCATCCAAATGTATGTTTACTTTATTATAAATAATGGTGAACTGTGGTCAATAAATAGTTTTATATTCCTTTAAAACAAAAACAAAGACAGATAAATAGCTTTGTTTATCTACAGTTGCATATTTTATTCCATGGTGAACTCACTTTGTTCAAAGAACTAAGAGACTGACTGGTCTGTATAAGTAACAAAGTTTGTGTTTGTAGCACTGACCGTTCATTTTATCTGTAGAGTTGAAGTTCATGGGCAGTTGGAGTTCTGAGGAGGTCTGGCAGTCGGCAGCGCTTAATGCATAGTGAATTTCCCAAAGCTACCATTTAAATATACTATATGTCACATTTTTAAGAGGTTTCTTATTGTGATCCTTCCTGGATGGCCAGCTTGTCTCAATGTCTGTTCTGTTCGGCAGGTAAATGACAAAAGATGCTGTACACTCAGGTTTTTCCTTCCCTTTAATACGCCTATGCCTCAGTAGCTACTGTCACCATTTTGGGGAGATGGTCTGGCCTTCTTAATAGTTGTATTATATGATCAGGAATCATGAATCACCTTAACTACATATATCCAGTATGATCTGCCAATAACCTGTAATTTTTCTGTAGTCAGTAAAAGAATTAGCAGTTCATTAGAAAAAAGTATTGAATATTCATATGAAAAATTGAAACCTTAAGGATTTGAAATTTTAATGCTATTACTAAGTTTATAAAATTAACCTTTCTCCAGTCAAAGGGTGTTTTTTTAATCTTTTGAAAATCAGTGAACTGTTTATTTTTGTTTTTTAATGTTTTTTGTTTGTTTGTTTTTAAGACGGGGTTTCTTTGTGTAATGCTGGCTATCCTGGAACTCACTCTGTAGACCAGACTGGCCTTGAACTCACAGAGATCCACCTACCTCTGCCTCACAGGTGCTAGGATTAAAGGTGTGCATCACTAGCCCAGTCTGAAATATGTTTTTTAAAAAAAATTACATCACTTTACCCCCCCTCCTCCAATGTCTCCCAGGTACCCTCCCTCCAAATTCTCCTATGTCCTCTCTAACTTTGAAGTTGATAGTCCCTTTTGCTTTGATTGTTACAGTTACATTTATACAAATTAATAAATACAATCTGATTAGTCCGTTTTTGTTATTTGTGTGTATATGGTTTCAAGGCTGACCACTCTATTGGATAACCATCCCTGGGAGAGGCTAATGGTCTTTCTCCCAGGAGTCATTACCTATAGTTCTTTTACTAGGTGTTGGACCCCATAAAATTTTCTCCATTTGGTATTAGTATGTCCATTGATATGACCATCCTTCTGGTCTTGTTTATTCACCTGTTTCTAGGAAAGACTGTTTCACTACAGACTTCCTGATATTCTGGATCTGACTTTTTTTTTTTTTTTTTGGTTTTTCAAGACAGCATTTCTCTGGGTATCTGAAGGGGCTGATAGGTTAATATAAGTTAGATTTAGTGAATATATAGGTTTCTGATACAGTCTTTTAATTCGGGGCATGAAGATCAACTTTGCTGTGAGCAATTAGCTTATCAGCTTATGGATGAAGTCAGGTGAAATGAGGGGAGTCTCTTTGGACTGAAAAACAAGGTTGAAGCCAGGTGAAACAAGGAAAGACTTTATGACCTGGCATTGCTTTCAACTGCTAAGTGGGCAGAGCCAACGGCAGAGTTGCTGATACGAAGGAAGTAAGGTGGCCTACAGACGC
>CAJQZJ010000594.1:670133-700115 GCA_907164525.1 Lophiomys imhausi
GCCATGATGTTTTATCCTTAAGTTGTACTTAGCCATGATGTTTTATCATGGTAATACAAACCCTAACTTAGACCCTAGTGTGCTATCTCAGGCTAGTGAGGGCATGGATCTTGGGGTACAACCTATTAAAAATACTTTACCAAACCCAAACAATTCCTAACTATATTCTAAATACTCATATTTATACCACCAGATATGTGTATCTTTCACCCTTCATCAAAGAAACTTCTCTGGGTGTCAGATAGAGGCCAATACAGGACCCCACAGCTTGTCAAAAGCAGACCCCAACTGTCCATGGCTTACACAGCCCAAGTGCTGAATGTACAATACAACCCCTAAACCTAAGGCTCAGGGAACATCATGGAAGAGGAGGCAGAAAAAGTCTAAAAACCAGAAAGTCTGGTGTGAGATTATTTCTTCTAGAATTGGCAGAGAAGGTACACTCTTGAGACCTCAATAATATGGCTAAGAATACCTGAAGAAGTACAATAGTAATAGACATACTAATGGAAGGGAAAAATATCACTGGGCACCACCCCTAGATGAAAAGCTAAAGGCAATTAAAGATTGTTGAGAGAAGGAGAATTAGTTTTCCCAAGGGATGAACCCCCTAATAGGGCATCCAATAATATAAGTGCTCAGCCCTGAAAATGTGTACATACAAGCAATGCCAAAGAGACTCAGCAGAGTATTTATATATTTATCTGTTTATAAATGTATATACCAATAATAATTATTGAAAAGAGGTTATTAATTTGAGAGAGGAGGTGGTTACATGGGAGTGGTAAGAGGGAGGAGGGAAGGAAAAATGATGGAATTATATTTTAAATTTTTATGTGGGTAAATAAAATTTACAAAGAGAGATAATTATAATGGTATGTGGTTGGATTTATAATTTGTACAGATGGATACCCCAAAAGTGGGAAGAGAGAGGATATCTGGTTAGGAAGAAACTTATTTCTCAGTACTACTTTCTTTACTATAGATGTGAAGCAGTGTCTTGTTGATTAATCAACATGTCTTGAGTCTTAAAGCAGCCACTGAACAATAACTAAAAAGGATCTTCATAATCATTAAAGGAGGGGGGGCTGGTGATATAGCTCAGTGGGTAGTATGCTTCCCCCGAATATACACAGCCATAGGTTTGATTCCCATCACCACATAAAATCAGGTGTGGCAGCACATGCCTGTTCTCCCAGCACACAGCCAATGGCAGTAGGAAGATCAGAAGTGCAAGTTCATCCTAGGTGACATAGCTGAAAGCTATCCTGGGATACACAACACCCTTTTCCCCTGCCAAAGAATATTTTTAAATAATCAAAATGTTATACTAGAAAAAATATTTACTTAATGTTAAAGCAATGAAGAAACAGAAAAACAAAAGAGACATCAATTATGAAAAACAAAAGGTAAGATTGCAGACATAAATTCAAAGGTATCAAGGATAACTTTAAATGTCAATGGATGAGATAAGCTAATCACAAATCAGATGCTGAGGGCCAGCAAGGTAGCTCAATGGGAAAAGGTGCTTGCCACCATAGTGATGACCTGAGTTCAACTCAGGCTCCCTATGGAGCCAGATAACCAGCCACAGGGAAGCCAGGCAGTCCTGAACAACATAAAAGAACCCCAGAGTCAAATGAAGTGTGGGGATTGAATGTGACAATGTCCTCTTTTGTGTGGCAGACAGTCCAAGGAAAGGAATCCATTTGGTTGTTCTCCATAACTCAACCAGGTACTGCTTTGAGTAAAGGAGAGTCATAGGGACATAGGTAGATTAGAAAAGCAAAAATGGGCATCCTGAAAAGGTACTTCTTATTCCCAGAGACTTTGTTAGGGGAAACAGCTGGAAAACATTGGGGCAACTATCTAAACAGGGCCAATAGGGAGAAGGGGGTACACAGGAACCCCCCCCAAAAAATACCCAAGCTAGTGTCTAGAGGACTTTCAGAATTTGGTTTCTCCTATCCCAGATATATACATTCTGTTACTTTTCTTTTCTTTTTGGCTTGGTCTCTTGGTCTCCCTCTCCTGGTCATTCAATTCTTTGTTTGTATCAGGGCATGAATTCAGGAATCCCTTAGACAACTATCTTCACTGCATCCCCCACTCCATTGCATTTCTTGGGACATCATCTGGAATTTAAGAAGACTAGTACTCAAAGTTGTATACCTGAGTGAAAATCTTGGAGAAGGACCAGGGAGTGGCCATGACCTATACAGTGCTCCAAGGGCCTTTTATGGTGAAGGGGACATTCCGCCAGTTGCTAGCAGGGTGTGAGAACCCCAGTCAGCCCACACTGGGAGTAAAGACACAGGCATCTCAGCTTTGATAGAGCATGGTGATTTGATCTTTCATGGCTGGAGAATTTCTCCCTTGAGAACCAAGATGGAAGCTTAAGATGCCATCCTTAAATCAAGAGAAAGGACAATCTGGACCCTAACAATGGACCCCAAGGAATCAATCATCTTTCTGGGGAGGAAGGACAGGTCAGCACACACTTCCATTCAGTGCACTTGGGGAAGAACCATGGAGAAGGTCATTCCTCTGTCTGATAGCTTCCTTACTTACATCTGAGCCTTGAATTGTGACAAGCTAAGTGAGACATCTGGGGGTAGACTGTCTGGGGAAAGATAAACCTTGCTCAACTTTGTTTCTTGAACCACTCTAGCAAACAGGCAAACCCCGATGTAGCCTTCCCATGTAGAGCAGAGGAAGTGATACCAAGCTTGCTCTGAATTCAAGATGAAAAGTGTCATAAATTCAAATAGAGGCAGCTGTGAATGACCTAGAGGGAAACTTCTGTCTCTATATAGGACAGCTTCCTCCAGGGTTGGCATCTGTGGGGAGCTTCAGCTGTTTATATAGAACCTACATTGCTATGGGAAGCATATCCTTGGTCTTCCTTGCAGCTCTCAAGGGGAGAGATATGAATGTTCAGCCTCAAAGAGTTGTTATTATATGTGAGCTCCAAGGCAGGGGTCTCCCTTAGCAAGACTGGGACAGATGACATATCCCCCTCTACACACACTCTGTCCCCAGTTCAGGCTCTCTCTTGTCCCTGCTGTATGTGCAAAGCACTGTGCTGGAGACTCTGCAAGAGACACTGGCCTCTGTGGATCTCTGGAATGATGGGGTGAGTGAAGGAATGCTGACTGTGGGGCTGTGGGTGGGACTCAGGGTTGAAAAGCTTTCCTAAACATGCAAGAGGTGCTGGGTTCCATCCCTGGCACTGAATTTTAGCATCCCTGGGCCAGGTACCAGACAATTTTCTGACAGTAAAAGCATCATAGAACGATGCCTTCTTCATCCTGCTTGACTTAGGGGCTGAAAATGAGGGCTTCTCTGAGTAATGTGGTCTATTTTTTCTGCCCACCATGTCCACATTTGTTGTTCTCTAGTTTGTCTTCCCTTCTGTCTGTTTTTGTTTCTTTCCCAGTGTACCCTTGGCATGGCCACTTTTATTTTCACTTTCCAGTTGCTATGGCATAAACAGACTTGGGTAAAATCTCATCCTATATTTGCTACGTGTGAGTATGTGCGAGTACGTGCGGAAATTAATTAGTGCTGATAATGATTGCTTATGTATTTGGGAAAAAAGGGTTAAAGGGAACATTTACTTCAGAGGCTTTTTTGAATGGTGGAGATTAGATAAGCAAGATAAGATTAGGAATTTATTAAGGTCACAGGGTACTAAGAGTAATGCAAAGTAATATTCTGAACAGGCTTCTCCTGTTTTCAGGGTCACTGATAAGAAAGGATATAGCCCATCTCAGAAAATCTCTAGAGAATGCAGAAGATTTGAAAGATGTTCTAAAATAGTTTCTGCTGACTTACAGATGGGTGGTTGTCAGAAAAGGCTCCCGTGGACTATGTCCTTAGTGATTGGAATCTTTTTTTCATGTTTTTTTAAATGTTTATTTATTACTTCAGGTTACATCTCCATCACAGAACCCTTTATAAACTCCTCCCAGTCCTTCCCTCCCACTCTCTACCACCATCCCTTCCATCCCACTCCTCCAGAGTGGAGTGTTCCTACATATCAATCCCCTGCCCCAGTTCAGCAGTCATATGAGGGCCATGACCCTCCTCATACACTGGGGGCCTACAAAGCAGCCCCACTAGGACAAAGTGTCTCATTGACAGGGAAAAAAAAGTCTATGTCCATGTTCCCTTTGGTGCATTCATTGTAGTATATTATCCTGTAATATATGGCTAAAATCCAACTACAAGTGAATAGATGCCATGTGCATCCTTCTGCGTCTGGGTTAGCTCACCCAGGATGAGCTTCTGTAGTTCCATCCATTTGGCTGCAAATTGCATGATTTGATTGTTTCTGATGGCTGAGTAGCATTCCATTGTGTAGATGTACCACAATTGTTTTTATCCATTCCTCGGTTGAGGGACATCTAAGTTGTTTCCAGTTCCTAGCTATTACAAATAAGGCTATGAACATAGATGAGGAAATGTCCTTGTGGTTTGGTGAGGAATCATTTGGATGTATACCCAGAAGTGGTATGGCTGGGTCCTGAGGCAGAGCTATTCCAAGTTTTCTAAGATATCACCAGACTGATCTCCAGAGTGGTTGTAAAAGCTTGCACTCCCACCAGCAATGGAGGAGTGTTCCCATTTCTCCACACCCTCGCCAGCCTGTGCTGTCATTTGAGCTTTTGATCTTAGCCATCCTGACAGGTGTGAGATGGAATCTCATAGTTGTCTTCAGTTGCATTTCTCTGATGATTAAGGATGCTGAGGACTTCTTCAAGTGTCTCTCAGCCATTAGGAATTCCTCCTTTGTGAATTCTCTGTTTAGCTCTGTTCCCCATTTTTTGATTGGATTATTTGGTTTCTTGGCATTTAATTTCTTGAGTTCTTTGTAAATTTTGGATATTAGTCCTCTGTCAGATGTGGGGTTGGGGAAGTTTTTTTCCCAATCTGTAGGCTGCCGTTTTGTTTGAATGACAGTATCTTTTGCCTTACAGAAGCTTTTCAGTTTCATGAGGTCCCATTTATTGATTGTTGGTCTTAGTGCCTGAGCTGTTGGTGTTCTGTTCAGGAAATTGTCAACTGTGCCAATTAGTTCGAGGATTTTCCCCACTTTCTCTTCTAATAGATTTAGTGTGTCAGGCCTTATGTTAAGTTCTTTGATCCACTTGGACTTAAGTTTGTGCAAGGTGATAAGTATGGGTCTAATTTCATTCTTTTACATGACACTAACACAATTCTTTATAGACCTGGAAAAAGCAATTCTCAACTATATATGGAATAACAAAAAACACAGAATAGCTAGATCCTGTACAATAAAAAAACATCTGGAGGCATCACCATCCCAGATTTCAAGCTGTACTACAGAGCAATAGTAATAAAAACAGCATGGAGCCGGGCGGTGGTGGCGCACGCCTTTAATCCCAGCACTTGGGAGGCAGAGGCAGGCGGATCTCTGTGAGTTCGAGGCCAGCCTGGTCTACAAAGTGAGTCTAGGACAGCCAGAGATGTTATACAGAGAAACCCTGTTTCGAAAAACCAAAAAAAAAAAAAAAAATGAAAAATAAAAAAATAAAAACAGCATGGTACTCATATAGAAACAGACCAGTAGATCAATGGAATCGAATTGAAGACTCAGAAGTTAATCCACACACCTATGGTCACTTAATTTTTGTCAAAGAAGCTAAAATTGTAGGATGGAAAAAGGACAGCATCTTCAACAAATGGTGCTGATCTAACAGGATGCCATTGGAATATTTTAACCACAGGTCTTAAGAAAGGAATGCCTGACCTAAATATAAGCTGGAGTATTAAAAAATGGCCTTTAGTGGGAAATATCAATTAGGGGCAGAATGTCCCCTTGCCTATGAGCAGATTCTGCCATGGGTTGAGAGATAGATGGACTGGTTCTTTGCCAGTGTGGGTCCCTATGTTTCCTAAACACTTGTCGATTTCTACCAAGTATAGATAATGAAGGAATCACTTTCAGAGAAGCTCCCAGAGGCAATAAAGGAGAACATCAGGTAGAGAGAGTCAGAGCTGTGCTGTGAACACCTGGGTGCTTCTCCTTTTAGATTCTCTCATCTTATGGTTGGGGAAGGAGTGACATCTAGTTCTACAGGTGCTGCTTGTAGTTTTAAGACATCTACTCAAAAGCTTTAAACCTTTGGTCTCATGGTTGTATAGTGAGATATAATAGGAGTGGCAGATATCACTAGCCAGTTTCTGTTGAAAAATGGTCAGAGTGCTTGGTAATAATGACATACATATGGGCTCATCATGTGCTTGAACCCTTGCTGGCCAAGTCTGAAAGGATGAATGAACCTGTTTCATCTGAGTGACACTAGATTCATAGAAAGGTCACAGGTATGCCACACGTTGTCTCCTCTAGAGGCCTCTAGCTTGCTAATCATTCCCTCTAGGCCTCAGAGTCTATGGATGTGGTGGGCACCAGAGGCAAACCTGTGAGGGAGGACCAACCTTGCTTTCTAGCTGTGACTAGTAGTAATGGTACTTGGTACTTGGTAGGCCTGGCTTTGTGGAGGTTCAGAGGAAAGGTTAAACATCTCTTAAATGGCCATTAATGTGATCTATGGTTATGGTCATCTGGGGCTGAAGAATCACCTGTGATTAAGATGAGACCAGAGCCACTGAAGTGTAACCTTTGCTTTACTGGGGCAATATGTACTTGTCAATTGATATTGAAGAATCAGCTGTGAGTATAAGAGATCAGTGCCGTTGAGATGAATCTTCTGGGAAGTATTTCCTTAGAGTCAGCACAGAGAAACCATGTTTCAGAGGGAGCCAACGACTGCACTTTGTGCTGGCAGCTGAGGATGGTGTTGTGTAAAGTCTCCCACATGGCAGTGGTTTGGTGGCACAAAAAATGCAGGAAATGTCAGAACTTCGAGATGACTGTCAAGGACAGCATCAGTTGTGGGGAAGAACTGTCATGAGTCTGAGATAAGCTTTGTGTGCAGCAAGGGGGCAAAGCCAGAGAGGTGGAGTTGCCCAAGCATTTTAGAGCCATAAGATTGTGAGTGAATCCTCAATATTAAAACTAGTTTTTCTGTGATCTGATTGTAATTGTGCCCTGGTTCCAATTGTCAGCTGATTTCTGAAAATGACTATTTCTCAATTGGTAGATGGATGGGTTCCAGAATAAAACTGGCCACACTTGGCTCCTGGGCTTCCCCTAATATAATAGCTAACAGGCTGAAGTCTATCATCTCCTTCTGCATCTGGCTCTGTCTCCAGTTCTTTGACTGATTACTAGGTCACATAAGGCTAGAGCATAAGAGCACCCACCACATAGGTAAACGGAGCTTCTTGTTTTGCTCAGAGAATGTATGATACATGATTTACTAGAGGAGGAATTTTGGAGTGGTAGGAGACTGAGCTGTGGGGAAGGTGTGGAAATGCCATTGCTCAGTTTAGTCTTTTCTTGAAACAAACTTCAGTGCCCTGGTCATTGCCTATTGACAGACTGGAAATGTCCATCTGGTGAACTAGGGAATGAGAGTAGGAAAAGGGCAATACTGACTCAAAAATTCTCTGTCTTTGCTCCTCCATCTTGTTGCAAATGGAACTGACTCCAAGATAATGTCAAAGTCACCACTCAGTTTCCTTCTGAAACAGTGGGAAATGCTGACTTTCTTTTGTTAGGAACCAAGGCCCCAATATCTCCTGGCATGCTTTCTTGTAGGCATTTTCACCCCACCTATAGTCACAGAGCCTTCTTGTTAGCAGAGCCTAAAGAGAAACAGAGGGTATTAAGTTTTTCAAGATGTATGCCTTCATTTGCAAGCACATGGAAGTTGATTTAGGATACAGGCTTTGAAGCAATGGTCACCTCAAGTCTAGCCAAAATATCAGATTGGACATTAGAAAGACAGATATGTCTGTTGTCTTAATCCTCTTTGGTCATGGGTGTTCACTGCCACTTACTTTCAATCTTACAAAGTTCAAAGACTCTAAAAGGAAAGCTTGTAGGACACAGAGGGGTCGAGGATACCATGAGAACAAAGCCTATAGAATCAACTATGCAGGACTCATAGGTGAAGGCACACTTTTAAACTATTTATTAAAACCTCTAAACACCAAGGTTGTATTTGGCTACATTGGTATATATCTATGTAAATTGACACAAAATTAAGGTTAACACTTTTTCAGGTATTGTACCTATGTAATTCTTTAAAATGCAATGTGAAGTTATAGGCCTTTTGGTAGCAACTATCACAAACTGTTTAGGATATTTAAGAAATGCAAACTAAGAGTCATTCAAACTTGTCGTTTTGTTAGGTACTAGTTTAGTGTATCACAGATGTTTTCTAAGTTAATCAGATATTAAGTTGCTAAGAGACAAGCAACATTTGTTTATTCAAATACACAGAGATAGAGACTATGGCATTTAAAGATTTTTTTTCTTAATTTAAGATTTTTTGATATTGAGACATGTCAGCTCCTGACATCACCCCCCCCCCCATTCTACTTCAAGTAGATGATGAGCATCAAAGAATTTCCATTTGGAGATGGCTGCATTAGTGCCAAGCTAGCCACAGGGCAAGAAAAATCCCTTGTTTCAACTGTAGACAGAATGCTGTCTGAAATGGATAAAACTTGGAGGCAGGTAAGTCAACAGCCTATCTCTGCCAAGACAGGATGGGAAAGTCCTTCATAATTCCTGCTTTATAATTAATGTCTGTCAGAGATACTGGGCCACAAAGCTGATGATAGATGCTCCAATGTTATAGAGAGAAACTGGGGGACTGTCCAGGCAGTCAGTTGTCTGTAATTTCTTAGTTTTGGAAGCTGCTTGCTCTACACTTCCTGTTTATTCAGATTTATTTATCCTTCTTGGGTCTCTGATGTGGTTGAAGACTAGGTAGTTATAGTCTCACAGTGAAGTTTTAAATTGTTTAGGAGTTAAAAGGATGTTTTAGGTTTAAGAAGTTGTTTTAAGTTGGTAATGCATGTTAGAATGAAAATTGAGTTAGGTATAGAACTTTAAACTCATTGAGATAGATAGATAATAGAATATTCTTATTAGTTGCCAAATACATATGGACTGGACATTGGGAATGTATATCATACCTTTTAGTTTTCATAATTGTTTCCTAATGGTTCTTATTGTATTTATTGTTATAAGAAGCAGTGCCTTTTATTGGACTAAATGGGGGGAGATGTTAGAGGAAAAGATATAATAAAAATTGAAAGAAAAAAAAAACCTCTAAACACCTTCCACCCTACTGACCAGAAGCATGGGAGAAAGGATACTATTAGATGTCCTCAGGCACAGGTCCTTGGGGTAACAGTCAGCAATCCAGCCAAACAACATACACAGGAACAAGTATCAGCAGCAACATGACCCAACAGAAGTTTGGGGGAGGTTTAGAAGGGACATCAGCATCGGCAGCAGCTCTGGAATGGGCAGCAGCAGTGAGAAGTTACCACTCCCCCGTTTGGGGCTGCAATCTCTTCTGCCCAACCTTGGCCATGTTAAGCAGCAAAGGCAGCAGCAAGTATCAGAAGAAGCAAATCTTGAAGCATTGTCTGGAGTCTTTTGAAGCAAACAGTGATGAACAGCAATGAGAAGTGATGCCAAGCAAAAAGCCCCTCCTTGTTTCCAGGGCCTCTTTATACCTGAACAAGGATGACTTCCAACTGGCCAACTTAATGCCCTCTGCACAAGGTACTTCCTGTTGACCAAGATCACGAGCTTTCCAAGGAGTCTGTCCATCAAAGGATGTAAATATGTGAAACTGCAACCTTGTTAACAATATTTATTAATAACTATAAACTGTTATATTAGGCCAGCGGAACAGCCAGTGACAGCCTGGCAGGGCAACCACTGGGGTTCCGCAGGAGGCCTGTTGCCAGCCTGATTTGCCTCAGCTGGCATCTTGATACCCACGGTGGCCTTTTTACCAATAATTACATACACCAAAACCTTTTAATGTTTCAATGCTTTGGCCTTATTTGACTCTCAATTAGCTAATCTAATTTAACCTGACCAACTATTCTCAATCTGCCATGTGGCTTGCTGTACCTTCAGGGCTCACAGAGCTCACACTCAGATGTCCTGCTACTACTGTGTCCTAGCAGGAAGAGAGGACTTCCTATATGTAAAACGAAGGATTCCTTTCTTCATCCCAGGAAGTCCTACCTTCCTACACTCTTTCTGCCCAGCTAATTGGCCATCGGTGACTTTTCTTAGCCAATCAGAGAGTTCCTCAGAAAGGGTGGTAATCAGATCTCTGAGCCCTGAAATCAGCCTCTGAGAACCAATGTATAAGACCTTCCTCCAAAAGGACAGCATCTTCAACAAATGGTGCTGGTCCAACTGGACGTCCACTTGTAAAAGAATGAAATTAGACCCATATTTATCACCTGTACAATACTTAAGTACAAGTGGATCAAAGAACTTAACATAAGGCCTGACACACTAAATCTAATAGAAGAGAAAGTGGGGAAAACCTAGAACTCATCGGCATAGGTGACAACTTCCTGAACAGAACACCAACAGCTCAGGATCTAAGACCAACAATCAATAAATTGGACCTCATGAAATTCAAAAGCTTCTGTAAGGCAAAAGACACTGTCATTCAAACAAAACGGCAGCCTACAGATTGGGAAAAAAACTTCACCAACCCACATCTGACAGAGGACTAATATCCAAAATTTACAAAGAACTCAAGAAATTAAATGCCAAGAAACCAAATAATCCAATCAAAAAATGGGGAACAGAGCTAAACAGAGAATTCACAAAGGAGGAATTCCTAATGGCTGAGAGACACTTGAAGAAGTGCTCAGCATCCTTACTCATCAGAGAAATGCAACTCAAGACAACTATGAGATTCCATCTCACACCTGTCAGAATGGCTAAGATCAAAAGCTCAAATGACAGCACAGGCTGGCGAGGGTGTGGAGAAATGGGAACACTCCTCCATTGCTGGTGGGAGTGCAAGCTTTTACAACCACTCTGGAGATCAGTCTGGTGATATCTTAGAAAACTTGGAATAGCTCTGCCTCGGGACCCAGCCATACCACTTCTGGGTATACATCCAAATGATTCCTCACCAAACCACAAGGACATTTCCTCATCTATGTTCATAGCCTTATTTGTAATAGCTAGGAACTGGAAACAACTTAGATGTCCCTCAACCAAGGAATGGATAAAAACAATTGTGGTACATCTACACAATGGAATGCTACTCAGCCATCAGAAACAATCAAATCATGCAATTTGCAGCCAAATGGATGGAACTAGAGAAGCTCATCCTGAGTGAGCTAACCCAGACACAGAAGGATGCACATGGTATCTATTCACTTGTAGTTGGATTTTAGCCATATATTACAGGATAATATACTACAATGAATGCACCAAAGGGAACATGGACATAGACTTTTTTCCTGTCAGTGAAGACACTTTGCCCTAGTGGTGCTGCCTTATATTCCCCCAGAGTATGAGAAAGCTCTTGGCCCTCATATGACTACTGACTGGGGTGGGGGACTGTTATGTAGGGACACTCCACTCCAGAGGAGTGGGATGGAAGGGATAGGGGGCAGAGGGTAGGAGGGTAGGACTGGGGGGGGGGGTGAAAAGAGGACATGGTGGTGGAGATGTAACCTGAAGTAATAAATTAATATTTAAAAAAAATTTTTTAAAGACCTTCCTCCAACAAATATGTTCCCCACACATGAAAGTTTTTCCGCTGACAAAAAAAATCACTTTCTCTTTCATAAGAATGCTTTGCTTGTCTTTTCATGAGACTGTTTTTTCAATGGTAGACAAAGCAGCCCTACATCCCATATTTGAGACAAAAACAGAAAACATGTTCGTTCAACACAACCATGCCTCAAAAGAAATCTGAACCTCCACTACACATAGGAGCTCACAGAGATTGAAGCCACAAAGAAAGACCCTGTATGGGACTGAACTAGGTCCTCTGCCTAAGGGTTTTGATTGTGTAGCTTGGTGTTCTTGTGGAACTTCCAACAGTGGGAGTGGGCTTGTCAAACACTTTTGCTTGTGTTTGGGACCCTTTTCCTCCTACTGGGTTATCTCTTCCTACCTTGGTATAAGAGTTTGTGCCTAGTCTTATTGTAACTTGTTAAGCAATGTTCAGTTGATATCCCTGGGAGGCCTGCTGTATTTTTTTTTTTTGAAGGGAAAAGGAGGAGGGGTTCTGGAAGAGAGGAGAGGTGAAAAAAAGGAGTGAGAGGAATGGATGGAGGGGAAACTGTGGTTGGGATGTAATGTATGAGAGATGAATAAATTAAAGTATGAAAAGAAGAGGAAGAAGAAGAAAAGTAGAAGAAGAAAAAAAAAAGAAAATCTTTGCCAACCTGTTCTATTGAAAAGAATAGAAAAGACTCATCTGTGGAGATCTATATCGGTAACAAGAAGGAGGGGTGATTTGGGTTCAGCCAATAGTCAGTGAACTGAACAGCAGGTCTTCTGTTCAGTGTAAACCACTAGGTTCAATTTTATAGAAAAACAAATGTCTTTTGTGTGTATATTAAATTGCCATATGCTGTTTGACTTCAGGGAGAATCTGGCTTTGGAGATGGAATTTGGCCCTCCCACTTCAGACCCAAGCATATTTGTCTCAAAATTTCCTCCAAGGTTCCCTTTCCTGAGTGGTGCTTGAACTCTGGACTCTGTGAGATGGAGAAAGCAGAATAAGAGAGCAACCAAAGACTAAAGGCACCGTGACTACTGTTTATGTCAGGGTGTAAAATTCATGTCTATCTGCTACTCATACTCATTCAAAGGCAAAAGCATGGTTATGGGAGAACAGTTATGATAGATCACTCTATGTACTGTCTTATGTTTTCTGTGAGGTTGACCTGGGCATTTACCATGCCCCATAGTGTTAATGGTATATACACAGGCAATAGTAGTTTATTATGTGTGTATTTTGGGTTCAACTTTCTTATATTAAGGTGGTGTTGCATTGTACTATCTTCCAAGTCAAACAAGTGCCATGCCATCAGTAATGTTGACTTGTGAAAGTTCATCACAGATAGGCTTGTTGAATGTTCACTTGTCAATGTTATTATATTTTGTAAGATGGCTAGGTGTTTTTCTAGAACAGAGAAGAAAACTGGAAAACTTAAGGAAATTACAAGTGTCTGAGCAATTTATATAAGGTGTATAAAAGTTTAAATTTAATATATTGATATCAAATGAGTTATTAGTTTTTCCATATTAATTACAAGGCCTGGATTAAAAAACAAAGAAATATGCTTAATAAATGTTTATTTAAGAGTTTTGTTTTTATTTAAATATATACAGTACTTAGAAGTACCAGACTAATAAAACTGATCGTCTGAGTGTCCATAACCACACTCAGAGGCTGTACTAATTGTCCTCACAAGGATTAAAAGGGAGTATATTTTCACCCTTGGCCTTTGAGGTTAAGCAGGTCATAAAGGACTGTGGGGGCATCTCTCAAAAATGTTCTGTAGCTGCCACCTATTCTGTTGAGGGAGGCCATGGAGATCCCACCATGAGGTGGGTGAGCTCTAGCCAGTGTCTAACCTACAATGAGAGGGAAATTTTCTCTGTGCTTCCAAGTGAAGCTATGGTCAATCAAGGCCTTTGGCTTATCCTCACATAGATGGAACACTAAGAAGTTAGATGTCCCTCTCAAGCCCAAGTGTTACCCAACGACAAGCTCCCCAAGTGACCTAGCATCTTGTAGTAAAACATCAAAGTAATGAATTTTGGCCTACTGTAGGATATTAAACTCTCAGCAGGAAAGTATGGCAAAAGAATTAAGATGATGGTGTGTTTCTATGAGAGTTTAATGGATCACCCTCCCTAAACATTAGGCTTCAATCTATATGGGATGTTGTGTAGACAATAATTTCTTACTTATGACTTTCTTCCTGATAAGAAAAATGCTATCATGATCTTGGCTCAATTCCACATTGCAGTGCCTACCTGCAGCCAAGACGCACAGGCCCAATATTGTTTTTAAAATAAGTTAAAGCAGCCATTTGGTGGTGGCGCCCACCTTTAATCCCAGCACTCAGAAGGCAGAGGCAGGTGGATCTCTGTGAGTTCAAGGTCAGCCTGGTCTACAAAACAAATTTCAGGATAGTTAGGGCTGTTACAGAGAGAAACCCTGTCTCAAAATAACAACAACAAAACCAAAACACCAAAAACAGTTAAAGTTCTCTCCCCTGCCCTCCTTCCCCAGTGTGGGAAGGCCTTCATACTGATTTCTATCAACGCCAACAGCTCTCAAATTGCCTTAAGGCAGATTCTGGATTCATCACTCTCAAAACAAGTCATGTGACTTTCCTGGGAACAGTTGCCCTACCCTAGGTTATACTGTACCAGCCGCTGGCATTTTCCTCCCTTCTCCTTTTGCCCCTCTGTGTCTACAAATGATCCTGCTGATGGATCCCTAGATGTGCTGCCCACCAGATTTTTGCTACAGCACCCTGGTCCAGCTCTAGGAACCCATTTTATAAGAGTTCCCTTTCATTGTACCAAGAGCCCTTAGATTCTGATCCCTCTCAACAGGAAGTAGCTAGAGCACTCACACAACCACCAACAACAGGTAGAGGGTAGAATGAGGGAGAGTTGGAGGAACATAGATTAGGAATGTAAAAGTAATTTTTCTAAAGTGAGGAAATGGTGATTTCTTGTTCCTAGAAGACAATTGGAAGGGGAAACATTTGGAAGGCATGGGTAAGTATCCAGACAGAACCAACACAGTAAAGTGTAAGATACAGGGGCCCTATAAAATACCCAAACCAGTATCTAGAGAATTTTGAGCCTTAAGCTTCACTCATACCAAATGCATAAAGAGGTTGCTTTTCTTTTCTCTGTGGCTTTGTCTCTTAGTCTTCTGTTGTTCCTAGTGGTTCTATTATTTGTTCATGACAAAGAGCCAAGTCTGCAACCATCTACACAATGGCTGTCACAGATCCCCTCCTCTGCCACACTGAGACCATTGCTATGGATTGAGACAGAACCACTCTGTGTATTTGAAAATAAGGAACAATTTGCCTTCAAGGATCTTGGTGAACCACTGACACAGCCTTTGTGGGAGGCAGCCATCTGTGGCAATTCTGCAGGAGGTAATGGTCACATAAATGCTGGATGAGAGGTTTAACCAATGAGGATTGGGGTCTGTGGAGATGTAGACATTGCAGAGATTTTTTTTTCTTAGTTCTTGTCTCCTTGAAGGAATGAGTTCAGTAAAGAGACAGTTTGACAGTTTGAGGCAAAGTTTTTTACCAAAACAGCAGATACAAAGTGAAGCAAAGCAAATACTCCTAAGAGAGTTTGGAATAAACTGCCCCAAGGCAGAAAACAGCATAGGAAGGTCTGCGTTGTGGGATTTAAAGAAGTTCTTGTGAGTGTTTATGATATGAGTAGCTTATTTGTCCCAAATTGTGATGAGCTGGATCTCTTTTTGTGTGTTTCCTCTATGATCTGCACCAAAAAAAAAGTGTTAAGACTACAATGTGTTAGTATAACAAGGATACAGACCCATGAGAGTCTACATATATGTGCTGATACAGTGAGGATAACCTCACTTCAAAGATATTCAACCACAAAGGGATATCAGCAGACACAACTACAAAAATGCAATTACCACACATCTAGCTTTTTGTCTATAAGGCAGTCTAGGCTGTTCCTCTTTCTAGAATATGTGCAGGTTTCCTTCCAAGCCATTCCATAATTCTGTTGCAATTAGATACAAGAATATGGAAAACAGCAACAGGGCCTTGGGTTCCTGGGAGAGAAGCAATGAGGGAACTTCTGGAGTGAGCTGGGGCCTGGAGAATCCAAGATCAGCTTTGTTGTTTTTCCAGATCTCTGATCTTCCTCTTATCTGGTCAGGTCAGCTGCATCATGGGGTGATATAAGCCCTTTTATTTCTCTTTGCTTATTTCCCCTCATTTTTTACTACTTTAATTTTTTCTATCTCTATTGCATTTACTTTCATTTATTTTAACTTCCAGGTTTATTCTACATTATGTTTGCCCTTTTATTCCCCCCCCCAACCCTGTGGTCAATATTGAGGTCATAGTTGCCATTAACTATTGTTGGTACTATTTTTTTTTTACAGTGGTGTATTTGCTGTTCTCTGGGTGGTACTGGGGAATTGAGCCACCAAAAGGAGGTTCTTGCTAACAAGAATCCCACATAAAACCAGAAGAGAAATTCATCCCAGTAGATATAAAATTATATATATTGTCATAGTATAATCTGACAATGCCAGTCCAAACCAAAATTTCTAGTTAGAAATGATGAAGGAAATCTGTACATATTAGTAAAAGAATGATTCCATTAAAAAGATATGTGAGATCCAACTTCTGCAACTAGCCAGGTCCTCCTCATCCTGTGTCAGGGCCCACCCAGGTGAGGTCACCTGATTCTCCCAGCCACTCAACAGTTACACACTCTACATCTACCAGATTTAGTCCAGGATCCATATCCAGTGCCCATGCATAATCTGGTCAGCCCTGCCCACACCATCCACAAACTCTAGGCTTGGGGCAGTACATATATTCTGTGCACCAGCTCAACCCGCCATGTCTACCTGATTTCATCTCATTCATGCCATAGCCAAACTTCAGGACCAACCAAGCCCATATATCCTGTGCTCTGTCCCAGCCTTCTATGCCAATATCAGAAACAGTAATAAGAAAAGAAGTCCACATCCCCAGGTCTCATCACAAAAATACAAATAATAAGAAAGAATGAGATACCAATTCCCTTCAAAATCTACCATTCCTCTAGAAATGTCCTCCAGTGATAATTACATACATGAATCCTATGGCATGGAATTAAAAATAAAACAACAAAAACCCAACAACATCCTCAAAGAATTCAAGGAACTCAAAGAAAACAAAAATAAAAATAAATTTAAAAAATCATCTCTAGGAACTTGAACTAATTTAGACAATTCAGAATTTGAAAACTGAATTCAATAAAGGAAATATTAAAGAGAACTCAAGCTAAAATGAAAATTGAATTGAAAAATTCAATAAAACAATTAGAAAACTCAAATGAAACCCTTCTACGGAAAATGGATGAAATTGAAGATAGAATATCAAGAGTCAAAGATAAAGCCAAGGAATTTTAAAACAATCAAATAATATTCAAAACAAATTTTAAATCATTGGAAAGGAACATGCAAGAAATGTGAGAAACCAGGAAAAGACCAAATGTTTGAAATATGGGCATAGATGAGAGAGAGGAATCCCAGGTTAGTGTCATAGATCAAATCATACTCTAACTTCTAAAAGACTATGACTGCCACTCTAGACTACTATACTTAGGAAAACTATCTGCCATAGTTCAAGAAAAAAGAAAATGTTTCCATAATTCCAAAAAGCTAATAGCATTCATATTCAGCAAATGTATCCTAAACAGAATATAGAAAGCCATACTTTGGTATTGAAGAGATGAATAAGCATAATCAGGAGACTACAGAAAGAAAAGCAAAGCTTTTATTACTGAAAGACAAAGTATGACTAAGAACACAAACAGGGAAGAAAAACTTTAGCCAACACATACCTTTTAATATTGACATCCTTGATTCTCCAACAGAAAGGCACAAATTGACTAAATGGATTAAGAAGCAAAATCCATCTTTCTCTCTACAAGAAACTCAGCTTTAAAGATAGGCACAACTTTAAAGTAAAATATTGTAAAAGTATTCCAAGCAAATACTTTTGAGTCCAAGAAGCAAGCAGTTGTCATTATTCTAATTCTAGCAAAATAAATGTCATTCTAAAACAAATCAGATGATCTAAAGAATGACTCTTTATAATAATTAAGGGAACAGTTAACCAAGAAGACAATACTGTCCTAAACATATATGCACCAAACATGAACCTAATCTTGTAAAAAGCATAGTAATAGAATTGAAGACACAAATTTAATGTTAACTCCTTGACTGAAGGCATACTTTTAAACTATTTATTATTAATTCTAAACACCTTCCAACCAACCAACCCGAGGCACATTAGAAAGCATACTTCTCAGGCACAAGTCCTTGGGGCAACTTGTCAGCAGTCCATCCAAATCAGTCAGTGCCAAAGGGAACACAACAATCAGCAGCAGCTCATTGGTTACCCAGCTCTGGTATTTCGATGGCAGGTGCCACACTCCCCACGTGGGGCCACAGTCTCTCCCATCCATTTGAGTTTGTTGAACCTTTATGGGGCATGTGCTGCCCTCCAAGGCCTAGTGCTTCGGTGTTGTAACACTGCTTGGAGTCATGGTGTCTTCCATCCACCTGAGCTAGCTGAAACCCCTCAGGGAAGGTTATGCACTGTGTGGCCCAAGAGCTGGCTGTTGCTGCACACTCACTTGAGGCTCTGGTCTCTTCTATCCACGGGGCATGTGCTGCCCTCCACGTCCCTGCTTGGGCTCTCAAACTCTTCTGATGCTCCACAAGCCTTGGCACTGCAGATTTCATGGCTCCAAATGAGCCTTCACCTGAGCTCAGCCCAACTTAGGCTGCAAGTCTTGGGAGCTGCAACCTTTGTCTAGCATCTTTCAAAATTAAGCAGTGATGAGCAGTGATGTAAAGCAATTTGAATCAAAAAAAGTCCTCTTGAGTTTCAGGGTCTTCCTTTTTATATGCTCTCTAATTATGCACACAGATGTTTTCTAATTGGCCAACCTTATGCCCTCTTCCTGAGGTACTTCCTGTTGGCCAAGATCAGAGTGCTGCTAGGTGTTCCCCACAGGTGCCAGTCATTAGGCTGATTTTTTATGCCCCTTTTATGAGTCTGTTTTTCAGCAGTAAATCAAACACTCCCACAGCTCTTACATATTCCTTCTACACAACTCTGTTTCCAAAGAAATCCAAACTTCCACAATTGACACTAAATGATTTCAACACCCAACTTTCTCCAACTGACAGGTCTGGACAAAAAATAAAAATATCAGAATTAAATAATATCAAGTATCAAATGAACATAGATAGTAGATATCCACAGAATATACCACCCAAACACCAAAGAATATATATTCTATTCAACATCCATGTTGAATAGAAGTTTCTTTAAAATACACCACATTCTAGGACACAAAACAAATCTTTAAATATTCAGAAATTTTTAAATAATTCCCTCTATCTTGTCAGATCATATCAACAGCAAATGAGTCTCTAATAATGGCACAAACCTGTGGAGATTAAAGCACTCACCACCAAATGATGAATGAGTCAAGAAAAAAGAAAGAATAAATTCCTAAAACAGAGTGAAAATGAAAATACATTGCAACAAAATATGTGGCACACATTAAAAGCAGTCCCCAATGGGAAATATATACTCAAATGCCTACATTAAAAATAAGAAAGAGCACAAAGAAATGACTTAATACAAATCAAGAATTAGAAAAAAAAACAAGAACAAATCAAATATAACTTTGGTAGACAGCAAAAAATAATAAAAATCAAAGCAGAAATTATGAAAAAAAGGAAAAGAAAACTTTATGTATCCATATTCCATTAAGTTGGAAGCTCTGAACAAAGTGGACAAATTTCTAGATTCATCAAGACCATCAAAGTTAAACCAAGAAGAGATTCATAACCTAAGTAGACCCATAACAAAGGAGGAGCTTGAAATGGTCTGAAAAGCCATGCAACTAAAACAACTCATGACTTGATGAGTTCAGAATTCTATCAGGCTTTTAAAAATCTAAAGTTCATCCTTCTTAAATTATTGAAAAACACAAGGAGCACCCCCAAACTACTTCTACAATTCCAGTATTGCTCTATTACCAAACCAGAAGATACAACAAAGAAAATTGCAGGCTGATGTCTTTGATAAATATAGATTTAAATCTCTGTATAAAATACTTGCAAAATTGAATAAACATATATCATAAATACTATCTACCATGAACAAGTTGGTTTTTTTAAAAAAGAAAAAAAAACAAAGATATGAATTTATTGTGTGTATTTAACTGTGGCAACAACAACAGTAAAAACCAGCCAAACAATACAACAACGAATTTGGATAAATGGAATGCATAGCAGTTATTCTATACACTGTCCCCAACCCACCAAACCTGAGTGGTTGAATTCTCCCAAGTTGTCTTCTACTTTCCTTTGAACTTGGTGGGAAAATTATACTATGAAAGTCACATTGCAGCAATCTATCACCATAAAGAATTGTAATTTCCAAGATTTTAATGTGCTTTGGGAGAAATCTTATTGAAAACCTAACTAACCTAACTATGGTGATTTTCCAGTAAATATGGACTGAAAGTAAGTTTTGTCCCAATCTGACATATAATCATGCTTTTGAGGACCACAACTCCAGCAACCACCCAAGACACCCAAAGAATGTCCATGACAATCAGTCACATCAGGATGTGCATCTATCAAAATTCATCATACTTTTTGTGAGATCTTTCTGGTAATTAGTCACATGGCTTCCAAAAATCATGTAACAGTGGTCCAATATTCCATCCTTGGTTAGTTTTATTCTCCTTTTGTCTGAATCCTACAGTAAGTGCACCATGCCATGTGCAGGAGAAGAGGAGGAAAGAGGCACCAGGAACCAGGGTAATGGGGTCTGACAGCAAGTGTGGTTTCTGCTCTCCAATGAAGTACAGGCCTCCACTGACCTAGCATGCTGTTCTGCTCATGCACCATTGGCCAAGAGGCACTGAGGAGGCCTACGCAGCCAGCCAACTCACCAGCCTGGCTAACATAAAGCTCTTAAGCAGTCAGCTTTATCTAAAGGATGAAGAGATGATTCAAAATATGCAAGTCATAAATATAGTAAATGACACAACTGAACTTTAAAAAAGTCACATGATCATCTCAATAGACTCAGAATAATCCTTTGACAAAATTCAGCAGGCTTTCAGTATAAAAGTCATAGAGAGTAGAACTGTAGGGAACATACTTAAATAAAATAAAATAAAATATGTAACAAACCCACAGGAGGGGGGGGGCAAGATGGCGGCGAACTGCACGGACGCATTTTGAATGTGGGAGAGAAGAGCCATAGAAAGCACAGAGTTGTGGGACACTGTGCAAAAAACGGAGGGTCTGGCCCCTCTGGGAATATGCACAGCTCCCAGGGACTGTTAAAAGTCCCAGGGCAAGGCTCTCCCCCCATCTCTCGCAGACACGGAAGCCACTAAATCCAGGATTCGGGAACTCCCATTTGGAGAGGCTCCTGGTAAGATCAATCCCAACACACAGCAGGCAGGATCAAAGGCCACATGGTGATTGCCCACTAGCCTACTGGGCTTCCCACACCTCAGGAAGACCTTATAACTACTTAGGAAACTGCAGAATAGTTAAAGTCTTAACAAGGAAGAAACAGGGCACTCAGTGGGTGATCCGCAGCCGCTCAAGCCAGAGCGGGAGGTGGGCGGGCAGAGCAGTTGGGGAGGGAAGCAGGCGCAGACAGGCGGGGCTGTTGCCCGGCGCACCCATGGCAAAGCAGCTAGGGCGGGAGGGAACCATTACAGGCTGATCACTCAGTGTGCAAAATAGAGAAGTCTGAACTGGGAGCAGTGAAACAATCCCAGACCATTACTCACTACCTGGGAATAGGCTGCACCAGCTCCCAACGATTCAGGCTATTAAAACCGCAGTGACCCTGAGATCACCCTGTAAGCAAGGACAGATAGCCAAGCAATTCGACTCCTTCACCAAAGCATCCCCTGTGGATCCAAACACAGAAAACGACAAGAACAGACAGCTAAACACACACACATGGCCAAAGGTCCAAGAAAAAATAGAAATCAAGGAAATATGACTCCAACAAAGCAGAATTATCCTAGCTCATCCAATTCAGATGACCTCACACAAACAGTAACACATGAAAACGATGACAATTCTGCATTATGGAAAGTGATAGAGTCACTTCAAGAAGAACTTAAATCTATGAAGGTATTCAAAGAAGCCACAATTTTACAAGCCAAAACAATGAACAATACCATTAAAGAACTCCAAGCCGAATGTATGCTAAGCCATATAACTCTTATAATTGTGGCCTATTTATTTCTGTTGTTTTGTATTGTATTTATAGTTATAAGACAAAGAACCATTTTTTGGACTGAAAGGGAGAGCTGTTGGGGGGAAAAAGAAATACCTGAAACTAAAAAAAAAAAAAAAGGGAAGAGGATGGGGGGGTTGAGGGGGAGGAGGGTGGAAGGGTGGGACTGGAGGGGGGAGTAGGGAGGGGATTGTGATTGAGATGTAACTTGAAGAAATAAAAAATAAATTATTAAAAAAAAATCTAAAGTTAAAAAAAAAAAGAACTCCAAGCCAAGGTGACAGAGCTTGAACAGGAAAAAGACAAAGCAATGAAAGATTTTCAGACAAAAACAAGTAAGCTGGAGAAGGAAATGTAAAAACGAACAATACCATACAAGACATGAAAATAGAAATAGAAACAATAAAGAAAACACAGTCAGAGTTAAAAGAGGAAGTGGAGAACCAAGGAAAGAGAACAGGAACTACGGATGCGAGTATAAACAATAGGATGCAAGAGATGGAAGACAGGATCTCAGGCATGGAAGATTCGATGGAAGAAATCAGTACAACATCCAAAGAAAATGAGAAGGCTAAAAAATCTCTCACCCACAACATCCAAGAAATCAAGGACTCAATGAAAAGACGGAACCTCAGAATTATAGGTATAGAGGAAAGAGAGGACTCCCGACTCCAAGGTCCAGGAAATATCTTCAACAAAATCATAGAGGAAAACTTCCCAAACCTGAAAAAAGAGATGCCAAAAACATTCCTAGAGGCTTACAGAACACCGAACAGATTAGATCAGAAAAGAAACTCCTCTCGCCACATAATAATTGAAACACCAAATGTACAGAACAAAGAAAGGATATTAAAAGCTGTAAGAGAAAAAGGCCAAGTCACATACAATGGCAGACCCATCAGAATTACACCTGACTTCTCCTCAGAAACTTTAAAAGCTAGAAGGGCCTGGTCAGATATCCTACAAGTCCTGAGAGATCATAGGTGCCCAGCCAGACTACTATACCCAACAAAACTCTCTATCAACATAGATGGAGAAAACAAGATATTCCATGACAAAATCAAATTTAAACAATATCTCCCCACAAACCCAGCCCTACAGAAAATCCTAGAAGGAAAATTCCATCCCAGAGAAGAAAACTTCACCCAAGAAAACAAAGGGAATAGAAAACCCCTCAGCAACTAAACCAAAAGAGGCACAGGACCATCACCTATACCAAAATAATGGGAAAAAACAACCCCAGGTCACTAATATCCATCAACATCAATGGTCTCAACTCCCCAATAAAAAGACACAGATTTACAGAGTGGATCCGCAAGTAAGACCCGTCCCTTTGCTGCATAAAAGAAACACATCTCAATACCAGAGATAGTCACTACCTCAGAGTAAAGGGCTGGGAAAAGGTTTTCCAAGCAAATGGACCCAGGAAGCAAGCTGGAGTAGCCATCCTAATATCAAACAAAAGAGACTTCCAACTGAAGTTAATGAAAAAAGACAAAGAAGGGCACTATATACTCATTAAAGGGAATATTCATCAAGAGGAAATCTCAGTACTGAACATCTATGCCCCAAATACAAAGGCACCTACTTTCGTAAAAGAAACACTTCTAAAACTTAAATTGCACGTCGATCACAACACATTAGTAGTGGGAGACTTCAACACCCCACTCACAAAAATGGACAGATCATCAAGACTTAGGCCAAACAGAGAAATATTGAGTCTAACAAAGATCATGAAACAAATGGACCTAACAGACATCTACAGAACCTTTTACCCAAACACAAAGGAATACACCTTTTTCTCAGCACCCCAAGGAACCTTCTCCAAAATCGACCACATAGTTGGACACAAAGATAGTCTCAATAGATACAAGAAAATTGAAATAACACCTTGTATGTTATCAGACCACCACGGGATAAAGCTGGTCTTCAACAGCAAAAGAATCAACAGAAAGCCTACACACACATGGAAATTGAACAGCTCCTTACTGGATGACCACTGGGTCAGGGAAGAAATAAAGAAGGAAATCAAAGACTTCTTAAAATCCAACGACAATGAAGACACAACATACCCAACCTATGGGATACAATAAAAGCTGTGCTACGAGGAAATTTCATAGCACTAAGTGCATTCAAAAAGAAAATTGTGACAGCTCATATTAGTGAATTAACAGCTAAGCTGGGTGAATTAGAAAAAAAAGAAGCAAACACGCCCAAGAGGAGCAGAAGGCAGGAAATCATCAAACGTAGGGCTGAAATCAACAACTTAGAAACAAAAAGAACTATACAAAGAATCAATGAAACCAAGAGTTGGTTCTTCGAGAAAATCAACAAAATAGACAGACCCCTAGCCAAATTAACTAAAAGGCAAAGAGAAAGAACTCAAATCAACAAAATCAGAAATGAAAAGGGAGAAATAACAACAGACATTGAGGAGATCCAGAAAATATTCGGGTCCTACTTTAAAAATCTATACTCCACCAAATTTGAAAACCTAAGCGAAATGGACAATTTCCTCGATAAATTCCACCTACCAAAACTAAATCAAAATCAGATTAACAGCTTAAACAGCCCAATAACCCCTAAGGAAATAGAAACAGTCATTAATAATCTCCCAACCAAAAAAAGCCCAGGGCCAGATGGCTTTAGCACGGAATTCTACCGGACTTTCAAAGAGGAGCTAACACCATTACTTTTCATACTCTTCCACCACATAGAAACAGAAAGAACACTGCCAAACTCATTCTATGAGACCACTGTCATTCTGATTCCTAAACCACACAAAGACCCAACAAAGAAAGAGAACTTCAGACCAATCTCCCTCATGAACATAGATGCAAAGATACTTTATAAAATACTAGCAAACTGAATTCAAGAACCCATAAAAAATATCATACATCATGATCAAGTAGGCTTCATCCCAGGAATGCAGGGATGGTTCAATATACGAAAGTCTATCAATGTAATTCACCATATAAACAAGATGAAAGAAAAAAACCACATGATAATCTCGCTAGATGCAGAAAAAGCATTTGACAAAATCCAACACCCCTTCATGCTAAAAGTTCTGGAGAGAACGGGCATACAAGGACCATACCTAGAAATAATAAAGCCAATATACAGCAAGCCAGTGGCCAACATCAAATTAAATGGAGAGAAGCTTGAAGCATTTCCTCTAAACTCAGGGACAAGACAAGGATGTCCACTTTCACCATATCTCTTCAATATAGTACTTGAAGTTCTTGCTAGAGCAATAAGACAACTAAAGGAAATCAAAGGGATAAAAATTGGAAATGAAGAAGTCAAATTATCCCTATTCGCAGATGATATGTTAGTATACATAAGCGACCCCAAAAACTCCACCAAAGAACTCTTACAGCTGATAAACAACTTCAACAAGGTGGCTGGATACAAAATTAACTCAAAAAAAATCGGAAGCCCTTCTTTATACAACAAACAAGCAAACCGAAAAAGAAATAAGGGAAACAACCCCCTTCACAATAGCGACAAACAATATAAAATACCTGGGGGTAACTCTAACCAAGCAAGTAAAGGACCTATACAACAAGAACTTCAAGCCCCTGAAGAAAGAAATGGAAGAGGCATTTAAAAGATGGAAAGATCTCCCATGCTCATGGATAGGTAGGATCAACATAATAAAAATGGCCATTCTACCAAAAGCAATATATAGATTCAATGCAATTCCTATCAAAATACCAACACAATTCTTTATAGACTTGGAAAAAGCTATTCTCAACTTCATATAAAACAACAAAAAGCCCAGAATAGCTAAATCAATCCTGTACAATAAAAAAGCATCTGCAAGTATCACCATCCCAGATTTCAAGCTGTACTACAGAGCAATAATAATAAAAACAGCATGGTACTGGTATAGAAACAGACCAGTGGATCAATGGAATCGAATTGAAGTCCCAAACATGGACCCACACACCTATGGCCATCTAATCTTTGACAAAGAAGCCTAAACTGCACAATGGAAGAAGGACAGCATCTTCAACAAATGGTGCTGGTCCAACTGGATGTCCACTTGCAAAAGAATGAAATTAGACCCATACCTATCACCTTGTACAAAACTTAATTCCAAGTGGATCAAAGACCTTAACATAAGGCCGGCCACACTAAAGATACTAGAAGAAAAAGTAGGAGAAACCCTCGAACTCATTGGCACAGGTGACAACTTCCTGAACAGAACACCAACAGCTCCGGACCTGAGATCAACAATCAATAAATGGGACCTCATGAAACTGAAAAGCTTCTGTAAGGCAAAAGACACAGTCATTAGAACAAAACGGCAACCAACAGACTGGGAGAAAATCTTCACCAACCCCACATCTGATAGAGGGCTATTATCTAAAATCTACAAAGAACTCAAGAAACTAAATGCCAAGAAACCAAATGATCCAATCAAAAAATGGGAGATGGAGCTAAATAGAGAATTCACAAAGGGGGAATCCTTAGTGGCCAAGAGTCACCTGAAGAAATGCTCAACATCCTTAATCATCAGAGAAATGCAACTCAAGACGACCCTGAGATTCCATCTCACACCTGTTAGAATGGCTAAGATAAAGAGCTCAAATGACAGCACATGCTGGCGAGGGTGTGGAGAAAGGGGAACCCTACTCCATTGCTGGTGGGAGTGCAGACTTGTGCAACTACTATGGAGGTCTGTCTGGAGATATCTTAGAAACCTTGGAATAACTTTGCCTCAGGACCCAGCCATACCACTTCTGGGTATACACCCAAAGGACACCTCACGGAGACATAGGGAAGTCTCCTCATCTATGTTCATAGCAGCCTTATTTGTAATAGCTAGAAACTGGAAACAACCCAGATGTCTCTCAACTGAAGAATGGATTAAAAAATTGTGGTACATCTATACAATGGAATATTACTCAGCTATAAGAAACAATGAAATCATGCAATTTGCAACCAAATGGATGGATCTAGAGAAGCTCATCCTGAGTGAGCTAACCCAGACTCAGAAGGATGTACATGGCATCTATTCACTTATAGTAGGATTTTAGCTATACCGTACAGGATATCTGTACTACAACCAACACACCAAAAGGAACATGGACATAAACTTTTTTTTTTCATTTCTTTTTCTTTTTCCTTTCCCTTTTTTTCTCTTTCTTTTTCCTCTTTTTTTTTGTTGTTTTTCTTTGTTTTTGTGGGTTTGTGTGTCTGTTGGTCTTTTTTTTTAGTTTTCCTCCCGTAGCAAGGAGACACCTTTCACTGGCATTACTGCCTTGTAGGCCCCCGGTGTATGAAGAGGCTCTCGGCCCTCATATGACTCCTGATCTGTGGTGAGAGACTGGTATGCAGGGACACTCCACCCCAGAGGATCAAGATGGAAGGGTCAGGGAGTAGAGCATGGGAGGGTGGGGCTGGGAAGCGGGAAAAGAGGACAATATGTCAAGGATGTAACCTGTAGCAACAAACATAAATTTACTAATTAAAAAAAAAGCAGGTAACAACGTTAAAACACTGTAAATAAAATAAAGAACACAGCCATTCAACCTGGTTTTATGAACCTCCAAGTGTCGAAAAAACGTAGAGCTAAGGTAAAACACAGGAGAAATGTGGTGTTATACCATGCCTTTAACTTCAGCAGAGACGGGAGGAGCACCATAGAGTTAGTGGACTTATAAATTCTAGAGTTACATGGAAAAGGGTGGTGAGGGTACACACCCTTAATCCCATCATTCAAGAAGAGTACACCCTTAACCCCAACACACTAGAGACAGAAACAGGCAGATCTCAGAGCTCAAGGTCAGCCTGATACAAAACAAACTCTAAATAAAGAAAAACTTCGATCCAGGAGTGGTGGAACACATCTTTAATCCCCTCAGATGGGAACCACAGGTCTCAGATCCCAATAATTAGAATGCAGAGACACACACATAGGATTTGGAAGGACCTAAGTTTAAAAGCTACTTACAAAAGACCCACTCAATACAAACAAATTGTCCTTCAAGATCCCAAAATATATACACTAAAGCTGGTTTAGCTCCAAAATAAAATAATTTCTTCTTTAAACCAGATTGAAAGACAACACTTTATATATTGTCAAAAACCAAATTTGCTTCAGGAGAAATATTACCTACCCCCCCCCCCAAAAAAAAAGAGGGCGATTATCCCTGAGTGAGGATTAGGGCAGGGCTCTGTTCTTGTCTTTCCAGGAGAATCAAAGCATCCATTCAAGGAACCCAGGGACAACTGGACAACGGAAACCTCAGCAGAAATCAGAATCAGACACCAAAAGAAGACGAGTGACCCAGATGATTCAGCCTGACAGTCTCCCTCAATAGCTGTCTCCATCAAAAGCCTACAACCACAACTCAATATCGCTAAGACCGTTCAGCTCTACACAATACCCCAGCCAGAACCTCAGTAAAGCCTGGAAGTTCAGCTTCTGCCTACAAACTCCTTAGGACATCTAAACAGCTGAGAACAGAAGGACTGAACATAAAAGGATTGTATTAACATTTTTAACCATTTTTCCATTTTGGTTTGGGCCCCAAACAGGTTTACTACGACCCAAATCAGCAGGAAGTCATTTTAAGAGAGCGACGTCTCATACCCAGAGGGTGGGGAGGGTGTTTCTCCGCCCCCCCCTTTTTTTTGGTTATTTGAAGGACAACTGAAAACTCTGTTATTTAGGGGAAGAGATTACAAGTTGTTAAATGGTCCTGTTTAATGGGCTTTGGAGGTTAGAACCAGGGTATTCCTTCTTTCCCTTTTCTGTATCCTTCTTTATCTCCTATGTAGGAATGCACAGATTTGAGAAAAATTGAGACATAGACATAGCACAGGAAGGACCAAGAAGAAGGGTCAGATTATTGAATATGCCCTTATACCTTTGTATATTGATACAAAATTAGTAGTATATTTGGCTAAAGTGGTATTGACCATTGTTTATTGTGCAAAAATAAGATTGTATTGGTCTATGTCGGTATTGATATTTGCATATTGATACAAAATTAAGATTATAGTTGGCCACAATGGTATTGACCCTTGTATATGGACGCAATATTAAGATTGTATTGGGACGCATAGGCATTGATCTTTGTATATTGATACAAAATTAAGAGTATATTTAGTCACATTTGAATAGATCTTTGTATATTGATACAAAATTAAAGGTAACGCTTCCTAATGGTATCATACCTAGAGATACTTAAAAATGAAATGTGAAGCTCTGGCCTCTTAATACCAACCGTCTTAATCTGTTTAGGATAGTTAAGAAAAACAAACTCCTAGTCATGCATGCATGTCACCTTGTTAGCTACTATGACAGTCTATCACAGATATTCTCTAAGCTACTCAGTAATCAAGTTGTTAAGAGACAAGCAACATTTGCTTATCTAAATACAAGAGATAGATAGGGCATCTTCAAAAACCCCAAGAGTCTGCAGAATATGGCATTCAAAGATGTGGTCTTAAATTAAGATTTCTTTTTTTTGATATCGTGACATATCAGCTCCTGACAGCACCCCCTATTCTACTCCAAGTAGAAGAAAAGCATCAAAGAATCTCCAGTGTGAGATGGTTGAATTAGTGGCAAGCCTATCTCTTGGCATGTAAAAACTCCTTGCTTCAATTGCAGACAGACTGCTGTCCAAAAAGGACAAAACTTGGTAGCAGGGAAGTCGACAGCCTAGCTCTGCCAAGACAGGGTAGGTTAGTCCTTCAGAATCCCTGCTCTACAATAAATGTCTGTCAGAGAAACAGGACCAAAAGGCTGAAGACTGATGCTGGAATGTATGGAGAGAAAATGGGAACTGTCCAGGTAGTCACTGGTTTGTCATTTCTTAGTATTGGAAGCTGCAGGCCCTGCACTTCCTATATAATCAGATATATTTATCCTTCTCAGCTCTCTGAGGTGGTTGAAGAATAGACAGCTTGAGTCTCATAGCTAAATTTTGAGTTGTTTAGGAATCAAGAGGGCGTTCTAGATCTAAGAAG